>OX419597.1:5487976-5568309 GCA_948473455.1 Teleiodes luculella
AGGGTTTAGTAGAGTCGCCTGCATAACGCTGCTTGTGCCGGGTGCAAGAGGCTTGCGTGGGCGCAGGTCGTCGACCGCCTGCAGAGCGCCCTGCCAGCGAAATCAGCAGAAAACCTCACGAAGGGCGGCAGCACACGGCGTCCGCATTTAGCTCCGCCTGACGTCGCTGAGTCACCGCACCGCGAATAGCGGCGGTTTGTTTGTTGCACCGCCCGCTCCCGGCGCTCCCGCCGATTATTTGGAGCGGGCGGGCGCGGCGTGCACAGCAGTGCTCGGCGCAGTGTCTCCGCGAGAGCACGCCGCGCCATGCCCCCGCTGCCCGCGCCGCCCGCGCGCCTGCGCCGCCGCGACGCGCGTGACGCCTCCGCCGGCATCGTCACCACCATCAGGGACACTGTCAGCTGTAGTTGGATATTTTACAGTGAGTGTCCGCGCCTCTGCACGCGCACGCTGCCGCCCTTCCGCGCCTGCGTCAGCGACCGCCCTTCGCTTGCGCACTTGCACTTCCTATTACTCCCGGATTACGCACGGAACCGCGCTAACGTAACACCGGAGACATCGCAAACCGTAAACATGGTTATGTGACCGAAACCCACTGCTCATTATCCGAGTGGTTGTTTCATTCATTAATTTATTTTCTGAAGTGTTTTTGTTACCGTGATATAAGTGAAAGGTTTTCCTTATCTGCTCCTAAAAGCATAAATCAAAAACCCAGTCCGCGTAAGTTATAAATTTTATTATTGTAAATTAGCGATTGATTATACGCCTATATCAAGAGCTTCCGCAATGGTGGATGATGAATGGCCGATCATCGCCTTGTTTAGATTGCTCCTGCCATCTACTTGCGTTGCGAAGAACCGAAAATCGGAATCTAGGTGAAGCGTCTGACATCAGCGTACGAAGTAATTTTAACTCTTGACGTACACAACAGCACGCTTCGGTGGAGCAGCGAGGCGGCGCAGATTGTTCTCGTTATTGCAATCACTGTCACAGGAAAAACACCTGATCCACTATTTTAACATCTAATTTATTGTTTTATAAAAATCGCTTTATAAAAATAAAAGTGTCGATGTGTAAACACTAAAACTAAACCAACAGCGCAGCGTCTTTAACAAGGGTGTTCCTTTTGTCTGTTTTAATTGATGAATTTTTATCTATATTCGATTTTAAAAGTAATGAAAGATAACATAATCAAAGATAAGATAACATAATCTATTCTACTAGGGAGCATTTAAATACTAGCCATTATTGTATAGTATTTCCTTATAATAAAACTTAAAATTGTCGACTTTAGTAAATTCCCACTAGAAAAGGGAACGTGGCATTCCTACAGGAAAATTTATGTCGCGGTGGACGCGGGTGGAACCTAGTAATTTAATAGATTCCAAGTAATCTGACCAAATCGAATGATATATTTCACAATAGTGCCACAGGCTGGTATAGAACTAAATACAGTAGGTATATTATACGTAGGTACATATTTATTTTAGTACAGGCGTTACATTATTAATTATTACCAACAATACTCAGTATTGGTACTTTGTAGCTGGATGCGCCACTTATTTAGCAATTAAGACTATAACAATCGTAAACATTAGCAAAAATTGCATTAATAAAAATCAAGTGCTTACTTTAACACCCAAATTGATGATGGGAACCACGCTGGCGCCAAACTAAAGTGGGATTGGGGCGGTCACGTCTGCCGTATGCCGAACGAATTATGTACTAAAACCACTACGCAGTGGATGCCACTGAGAAAAGCCGACGCGGCAGACCCAGACGACGATGGCGAGACGAGCTAGACGCCTTCAGCAAAACATGGCATTAAGAGGCACAGGCACAGGAAAGGTAGTCGTGGAGAGACTGGAGAGTGGCCTTTGCCCAGTAGTAGGACACAGGGCTAATTAAGATAATCAAAGAAATGTCAGATAAATAAATAAGGAAATTTTTTGAACAGTCAATCTATCGATCAACAAAACTAAATTACACGTTATTCTTTTCGTTAGATGCTTATCAAATGTTGACATGAATAAATCATCCGGAATTACTTATATCCGATGTTTCGACTGGTGCAAGTGTAGGTGTATAGGAAGTGAAAAATATAAATCAGCACACTAATTAATTTGGTCGCATATAAGAATGTCTGCGCATTATGATCACCTGTGTTGTTTTTAAATTATATGTGCAACAATGTGCTTTTATTAGGCCGCGGTATGTAGGAGACATGCCCCGCGTTCGCCCGCCGCCGTGGTGGACTTTAAACATAGTATTCGATGTTCAAAAACATTTATTTCGCCTCAAAATACCTCCCGCATTTGGTTGACCTAGTCTATTCGCACTAAGCGCTATGGATCATCTTTTATAATGCGCACAGCCAAGTTATGGACGTGCCTGTCTGTATACCCGAGTGCTGTAACCCAGCTCTTTTTAAAGAGTGAACAGGCATTTTCTGGGTGACATCGCTTTATGATCAAGAGAAAGTCCATCATACTTCATAACATAACTAATATTATAAAGAGGAAAGTTTTGTATTTGTGTGTGTATGTTTGTAATGAATAAACACAAAAACTACTAAACCGATTTCAAAAATTCTTTCATCATTAGTAAGCTACATTCACCCTGAGTAACATAGGCTACCTTTTACCGCGGGAAAATGCCTCATTCCCACGGGAAAAACTGTTAACGCGGGCAGGTAGTAAATCATAAAGAAAAAAAAACACTATGCTTATTTGGTTTTGTATTGCTATTGCAGGCAACAGCAGTGGGTCGACTGGCGCGGAGGGCGGTGCGCCGCCGCCGGCCGAGCCCGACCCCGACCTGGACTCGATCCACATGATGCTGGACCCGCACCTGCGGCCCATCTCGCCAGACCTCACCAACGAGGAGTCCAAGAGGATCTTCGAGGAGCACAAACAACTCGCACAGGAATATCTTAAGGTGATTCTCATTTTTTCAATTGTAGCGGGAACCGTGGCTCATACAAAGACATAAAGCCCGACTAAAGAAATAAAAAACCTCGCCATATTGCGGAATTTCTATGGAACTAATTTTATAAGGGAAATTGTTGCCATATTCGTAAAAATATACACGCGGCGTCCCCAGAGCAGGTACTTATTTCTTTGGTCAGTTGGTTGGTTACATAAGTCCAAGAATGCTAGGAGAGATCTTTGGTAATATCTATATAATAAAACTGTTGACGTCGAAAATCTGTACATAAAAAAAAAACTGTGTCATGGGTGTGTAATACTGATACGTACTTGATATAGAACTAACGTACGATAATTGATATAGAACTAACCCAGATTTTTTTCGATTTTTTTTCTGTTTGTCTGTTCGGGCTAATCTCCGAAACTGTTGGACCGGTTTGAATGAAATTTTGCATGATGATACCTTATCTTCCCGGTCAACATCTTAGATAGTTTTTACCGCGGGAAAATATCTCATTCCTACGGGAAACTGCACGGAAGTATAAAAAACATCCACGCGGGCGCACAGCTAGCAAAAAATTTAAAGAGAAAATACCAAAAGATGCGGTCCTGTAGTTTCTTCGGTGGGTTCTTCTCCACCTGCGCAGTGCGCGAACCTGCCAGTTCTGTTTAAACTAATATCGCTTTATTGTTAAGACTTGTACGTTCATTTAAGACGAGAGTCGGCCTCGGGTTTTTAACTTCTGATTCAATAAGTGTTAAAAAAAAAGCAAATGAATAAATTATTTATATTTGGCCAGATTTGGAAAAAAATCCAGCCGCTTTTACCTAGAAGCTTCCTATACCCAAATACCCAATGAAGTCTTATCATTAAAAACCCTATACCGAAAGAATAACTAGGTAGCTCTGTAAAAGTTATATAAATTACGTAAAGTAAAGAATGCCATAATATCAATATTATTATTTACAATTTCAGATTCAGACTGAGCTAGCGTACCTCAGCAAGCACAAATCAGAACTAGAAGAACAAATGGATGACGAGGAGCTACGGCAAAAACGAGAAATTATACAACTAGAAAATGAGAAGGTGAGAATAAAATTATTTTAGACTAAATTATTTCTAGCTGATATTTTACCAACCCATTAATTAAATTAGAGCGGCCACAAACTTTTCTAATTTGTTAGCGTCGCTAAACCACTTTCCTATTCAACTGATATCTCACGCTACACTTAAAATGCTTAAGTTATCTTAGCGATGATAATAATATGTATTTTTTCAAATGGTCGGCAGATTTTGTCAAAATTGTGAAGATTGCCTTGTATAGAATTCTAAAAATTGGAAAGGAATGGATGGCTAAACTAGTGCATTCATATAAACCCTTTGAGACAAGCGTAGTTTGTAGTGGTGATAGCCACGATGTTTTTCAGTATCAATGTGCTAGGCCGAGGTCCGAGGCTCCTTCGAGCTGCCTCTAGACGCGTTGGTACATGACCAGGGGGGTTCCACTCGTAAGAATAGGTATGACGGGCGAAATATCGCCCCGGCCGATGAAAGGCAGGGCTAGCTACATCAGTACGCGAGCAGTCGCCGGGCGCGCGTGACGCGTCGTTATTACGCGCCGCTCCGCTCGCTCAAATTACGAAAATGACTTCACAACAATACGACAAATGCTGATGTGTTTATGGATGCAAAAATAAAAGTGAAAGGACTGGATCGGATGTGTCTTTTTTAGATCTCTTTTCTTGTCCTCATAATTTTCTCTGACAAACCTACAGTAACATTATGACCTATTTTCATAAACTAAAGTAGGTACTTACCTACCTAATGACGAGTAAATATAGTTTGCAAACATTATAATACGAGTCTATTACTTAGTAAATAGTAGTAGCATTGGTTTATTTGAACCATCATTTGTTTGAGTAAAAGGTAGGTACCTTATAGGTTAATAAATCAGATGTTTTATTTTCTCAAAGACGACAGCCCTAAAGGTGTTAGTAGAGTGGCAAAAGAGATAGCGCAACGCGAGAGAAAGAGATGCAGCAACTTCGTTTTTTCGCCTAGCGCCGTGCGATCTGAATTGCACTTTATTGTAACGGAGATAGGGTTGCAATTTATTTGAATTATGTCGCCTAGTGGAGCTTCTGTAGGGACTACTATTTGGTATTCTGTGACATGACTTTTTTGGGGTAGATTCTTCCGCTCCCCCGCAAGTCCGGTAAAGCTTGATTGGTCGTACCTTTTCGACACAAGCATAGGTCAATGAGGGATTTTCAAGATGGCATGGAAAAAAAAAGGTTCTATTGACTCAAATAGATGGCGTGCATGTCAAATAAAATGTCAAAAGCGAGCAATCAGGGCAGATAAAATCTGGCAACACTGTTGTTGTCACGTCAATCGTCTCGCACTTTGTTGTGTTTTAATTTCGTTTCGTGTATTTGCGTGCTGAGTTGCGTTTAAATTTTTGATTCGTTTTACCAGTGACCTTTTTGCGACTGAATTTTGTGACTTCTTTTCCGACCTTCAAGCAAGTCTATTTTTTTTGACGTAAGAGTTAGTGCAGCGCCATCTCTTATGACCATAATGAAACCTTTTTTGTTTTTAGAACTGTCAAAATGAAAATCCCTCATTTAAAAATTACATAAAAAATAAAAAAGTTAACTATTATAATATAATATGCTATTGGGAGAACGGTGTCTTCTAACACAGGCATTTTAAGCCTAAAAGGAGACTACTATTTTACAATGATTGTACTGAATTTTAGAGATATAAAGATTATAATTTTTATTTTACAAGTACGTATGTTGTTTCCAGGACTCGCTGATCAAGTTATACTGCAGCATGGAGAAGCAGCTGCGGCGCGAGAACGACTGGCGGCTGCAGGACGAACACCTCCCGCACGAGTGACGTCACAAGGCGCCTGCCAACACCCGCCCTGTGACGTCACACGCAACCGCACAACTCGCCGTCAAGGTCTTCATCTTTTAGCGCTCAGCTTAACAAACAATTGTGCGCCGTCCGAATATTGGTTCGTCAACCGAGCATCTGTTACCGATTACATAACTACGTTAGTGTTCCATTCGTACGGTTAAGAGATCCATAGGTTGTCGAGTGTAGTTCGCAGCGGGTGCGATAAACAATTCCGGAGGCTATAACTAGTTATACGTCGTATCATTGATCTCAACGCGCCAAAGGATCCTTCTCGATCGTCATCTGAGTTCGTTGCCCATGTCACAGTAAAAAGACAATAATGTACTGCGTCCAAACATTAAAGTTAATCTTATTCGTAATTCTAGGCAAAATGAGAAAGTAACAGTCGTTATGATTTAACCTATATATCTAATCAAACGGACCAATAGGTTTTCAGTTTGCCGTGACTCTTTTTTTTGTTAAGTTGATATGAACTTTATTATTATTTTAATTGGAATATAAATATCTCTGTTGTAATACTGTTTAATATACTATTTTACGAAAATTACATATGAAAATGTTTCCATTGTAACCACCCTGATAAGTTCGATAACGTAACGAAAAGGAACAGACTAACTGTTACAAAGATTTTGCGAAACTTTTGACATGACGTGTTTTTCTGGAAGGTCACCCACCAGTCACTATCTCTGACCTCACCGATGTTAATACGTAATGCATCTCTTTTTACTGTTAAATATAATTTTAATTTTGTATTTGTTTTAAGTGTCGTGTCTCAAAATGTACTAAATGATAATTTAATATTGTTGTAAATTTAATGTTTCTATTAACTAACCAAATACTATTGTACTTTTGTTTTTTTTTTATATACAAATTGTCAAATATCATTGCAGAATTAATATTTTTATCCTAGAAATGTAGGTATACATAAAACACCATTGATCAATGGGTATCTTGAATGAATAAAATACAGATATTGTATCTTTGTATAATATTCATAGTCATCAAAAAAAACTTAACTATACCCGTCTAAACACCTATAGGTCAAATGAACACCGAGACGACTTAATTTGAGTTTGATAGAAATAGCACGTTTTAGTGCTATGTTGTGTTTATAGATTTTTATTTTGTATACAAATAATCTTATTCAATAGGCGTCTATTTGCGAAGTCAAATATTATCGCTACACTATTGGATTTTGAAGTTTTTGTATCATATGGAGATGGAGATTATACAGTGTATGTACGAATTTGTTTCATAAAATTGTATGATAAATTTAAGATAGTATTAGTAGTTTGTAAGTACTTGTTACTATTATTAAGTTACTAGTCTTAAAAATAAAATCTTTTTTAATTACGTTTTTCCTTTCATTATTCACCAAACCCCATATTTGTATTGTAATTTAAAACCCTATTCATTTTACTGAAATGCCCAAAGGCATAGGTATAACTGGGGAAAAGCAGGTTTTAAGTTAAGACTAGTCGGGAAAGCCAAATATCCGGCACCTATCCTAGTCGGCGAATATTCGGCATATTTTGGATAGAAATAATTCCCTGGCACTACTGGTTACACTTAACTTTTATCGGTTCACCAACATAATCGAAGAATGTCCACAATGGCAATTTCTTTTTCGACATTTTGTAATATCAGTTAGTGCACGCAGTACAGTATTTTTTTAAATTGTTTTAAATTAACCGGCACAACAAACACAAAACGAACAATCGAAAATAGCAAGTAGGTACTTAAACAAAACTTGACAGAACGTGCAAACGCGCATGCGTGAGCATCAGTTTTATTATAAGTTATCCTCTTTGTGCGTGAGCGAACCGAGTGGCGACGACGTAGTAACCCGAAGATCTCCGAAAAGCGAGTATTAGAATCTTAGAATCGCGGGCCTTCCGTACCGGAACGGAAGGCCGGCGTTGCTCTAATATTAGAATGATCGGCAGTGCCGACTAGTCGGCCTATTAGTCGGCTAGTCGGCCCATCTCTAGTTTTAACTATTAAGCCCAGTAGTAGGGACTACTATTTGGTATTCTGTGCCAGTAGCTAGCTAGGGCTTGAGCGTGTGGCGAAAGTTACTCCACGATATGGGTTCTTCTGGGCATTAAAATAATAGTCTTTATTTGCCAGAATACAGTAAAAAGTTGTTACATAGTGCAGAGTCCTGTGTATTCAACATTCAATTTACTAGGTACTTAATTCTTAAATAAAAAAACTCGTAATATAATTATATGGGGGCAAAATTAAACTAGGTGTTTAAAATTCAGTCCAAATTATTTATTTTCATCAATTCATATTTGATTTCTATTGGAATGGTGAATATGTGCTACACGATAACAAAAATAAATTAAATCGAGGAATTTGGCACATTCCTTTCAATATATATTTTTGAGATTCATTCAACTCTTAAACAAAATAAATGCATTTTTAATTGGACGAATCTTCCCGGTATAACTTATATACAATAATTACAATCTCATTCATTATGTGACTATATTCTTTTCATAAAACAAACTGAGAATTCAAAAGTAAAAATAAAAAAATAATATATAATTTAGGTAGAATATTATGCACCTAACTGCTGTGATAAATAAATAATATGTACCGCATGCCAATTTCTCGATTATTCTTAGTTTTTTTTTACATTACAATAATTTACAATGATATGGTTGAAAATTTCGAAGATTTAAACTAAATAAATATCAAATAGCGAACTTAAATAAAATCACTAACATTTATTTAAATTATGTCCAAATTAGTTAAAATAATTCGGCATTGAGAGGACATCTCTGGCTCTCTCGGAGCCGCTTTGATCCTAGCAACTTCATAAGCGACAGGATGTTGAAGCATTTGGGCCCACCGCTATATACATAACACGAAACTGCATTTTTTATCAATGTGTTAAAAAATTAAATAATGTCTGAGATATGTGACATTGGAAGAAGAAAACCATGAATAAAAATGAATTGTCTAGCTTTTTGAGGCACTCGCCTACATAAAGTTCGAGCTAATAAGATGGAAATTATTATTATTGTACATAATCCAATTTCATAAAGTGGGCCCGAAATACCATATCCACATTCTTTCAAATAAATTCAAAAATGTACCTAGCTACATTAAACCATTGCAAATGCGTATTATCATATTTTCGTTGTTTAAATGACATAATTTTATATTTTAGTCTACATGGGAATGGAATTTATCTACTTTCCTATAATAGAAATATTTACCTGAGGATAAAACAGCAATTCCATCAAGACATGCTTATTTACGATATGCACTATTATAATAATACATTTATTTAACTCTTATCGAGACATCGTAAAATTAAGGCAACAGTTATATACATTATTGTTACATCTACAAGATGATTGGAACTTCTAGAGTGGGATGTGTAAATGGAGATGTAAGTAGTAGTAAAAGACAACCGATACAAACATTTGCAGATTTAACAATAACAAGTTCCCTTAGATATAACAATTTCACCCTTTTTTACGAGATGAAATTTTTAAAATCACACAGTTTTGGAAGAACTAAACTTCTAATCAAGCAAGATTAATAATATTTGACACACATAATACATTTAACACACAGTTTAAAAAACCAGACTTAAAATATTGACCCCGAGTAATAAAATAAACCATGTGTATATTACATACATATAACTTACATCACAAAAAATTTCACTTCGTAAAAAGGACACTGTGCAAAAGTGACATATCAACAAACATGATAGTGTAGATTTAGCAAACAACCACAAAATACAAACCACATCTTAGACGCTACGTACGTCTGCTACAACATCACATAACTATATTACGAAAATAAATTCATCTCTAGGAGCCCGCGCGCCCCTGATGGCAGTTCTAGTTCTAGCGTAGGAATTAATCTCGAGTATAGAAACCATTAAGATACCAGCGTTTAGACAGTTCGCCTTTTAAGTAATTTCTTTTGGATTGATGAGATGATATAATAATTATAAAAGATTTTAGCCTCAAAAAATACCACATGATTTTTTTATAATAAAAATTCTTAAAAAGCCACCATCTAAACTGAATGAATAAGAAATTAATTAAATAATTGTAAGTAGTAATAAAATTCATAATGTGGCAAATCTTAAGCTTGGCATGGATAATTGGATATGGCACAGAACGTGCCTCTAGCCTTACTAACGTGAACAGCAAAACACTATGCGATTACTTCTAGTGGCGAAGATAGCACCGCTACACCGGGCAGGCAAGTTCCTGTTACATAATTATTAACACATTAATTAGAGGGGATGGGAAAACGTACAGCTTCAAACATGGTATTAGTGATGCTTAGCAAAAAACTGAACAACGTTGTTCTGACTTACTTTCCCAAAGACGCTTTCTCCGGAAAAAAAATCGAGATCTCCGTACAAACTTTCAAATAAGGGGTGAAGCCAGACGAAGCGTAAATTTTGAGTTGGGAGTCACGTATATTCGGTCGCGCAATTTCTGTTTCGTACAAAATTCGAAACTCATTTTGAGTCGCCGCACCGTGTCAACGAGACAGGAGTTTTGTATGAAACCGAATGTAACAGATATTGCGTGACCGAAAAAACGCGTCTCATAACGCAAAAAATATCTTACGCAAGTATTGGAGTGACGATTTATTTTTTGAGAAATGATTCTTAGGGAGATTTGCTCAAAACTAACTAAGCATGTGTTTTCAGTTTTCACTAACCATGATTGTCTTTTCATAATTTTTATAATATACATGAATAATCTGAATTTGAAAACGTACTATTTGAAGCTTAAAAGATAGAGGTCATAATAATAAAACAATACCATACAAATATCCATTTTCTGCTTTGAGCTCTAACATCATAAATGATTGTTTTATATGATTGCAGGTATGCTAAACAGTAATAATTAGTCAAACAAATGTAGATAGGTTAACTTCGCACAAAATATAGGACTATCGCATTAGAACTAGTCTACAAAACCGAAGCCACTTATTCACTTATCTATTTCTCTCAGATAAAACTTCATCTCAAACCTTTATAAACTACAAGTTATTATTGTTTTATGGCGAAAATAATGTCTTAAGCGATATTGATAGTCATAACATTTCATATTCATGCGGCGACATTCTCACCACATACTCAGTTATTAAAAGGTCTTCTTTAGATAGAACACTTTCTTTTTAAGAAATTGCGTGTGCTACTTTTTTAAAGTCTAATTAGCTGTATTTTCGCGTTTATTTTCTGACTAGTTTAGAAGTCGTGCCATACACAATTTTGTATCAGTTCAAGCTTGTATTTTATCATAACTTGTAGTTTCTAAGGAAGACTAATAATTATGTTTTCTACATTTAAGCCACGGTTAATATTGCTATATAAACTTCGATAAATCGTAAATACATTCGTCATGGAGAATATTTATTACAAACTTTGCTATTCACACATTCAATGTAATATGATATCATTAAACTTTAAAATGCTAAAATATTCTCTATGGAATTTCGTTCCGATGTGAACTCGACAATTGATCACGGAATAGAAACTGCAAGAAGTGCTCAGTTAGCTTAAAAAGCATTAAAACAGATTTACAATCCAACACTTCAAAAGATACTATTCCGTGAAAATAATAAAGCAAGAATGCTCGCACAAATCATGCCCTAATACAGATAAAATTTTAAATTATAAAAAATCCACTCTACGTAATATTATAGAGAATACTAAACTTGAGCAACGTTTTACAGGGAATACAACATATTACAGCATAATTTATGTATTGTCAACAATTCACAGGACATCACGTCTCGATATACATACTAATAGATAATATTATAAAACTTCAGATATAGGAATAAGGAATAAATCTGATATCTAACGAAGGGGGGAAGACTGTTATGGTCTATCGTTGTCATTCCTGAAAAACAAAAACAGATTTACAAATATTATTTTATTTCGTGCCTACAAATACTGGTCGGGCTTTACTACTATAATAGTACTGGTTTTTTTTTCTAGTGTGTAGAAAAACTATGGTTTGTTTCATATTTAATCCACTACACATACAACGTGGAAATGTTTTTTTCAAACGATACGGTGAAACTATAGGAAATTATCGCAAAATACGTAGTTAAGCATACCGTAGTGAAGGCGAGGTGAGCGTGTGACCTAGCCAGACAATGTGGCGTTACATAATTTTTAATAACTTGCAAGAAAAGAAAGAGATCAATGAACTTTTGTCTGGATTTATATGAAACAGACCATAGTAAAGTATATTTTAATTTTTTCATAGAGAGCTACCTTATAGTGCGGTTACTAGGTGTCAAATGGGTGATGTACCTTGTGGTGCGTTACTAGCTGTCCTTGCGGCGCGCCTGCCACTTGAAGTCGACCTGCATGAGCCACTGCTGGCCGCGCGACCGGTCGCAGGGCCGCAGCACCGGCTTCCACACGTCCGCCGCGTCCGGCTTGCCCAGACACATGCCCGTGTTCGTGTGCTTTATCACGCGCGTCTGACGATTACAAAAACATATTTTAAACTAGCTTTCCGCCCCGCGTTGACAGGTTTTCCCGTGGGAATGAAGTATTTTGCCGCAGTAAAAAGTAGCCTATATGTTATTTTGATGTATAAGCTATATTATTGTAAAGTTTCAATAAAATCCGTCAAGTAGTTCTAGAAATTAGCGTGTACAAACAGACAGACGGACGGACATATTTTTTCAAAACTTGTTTTTTTGTGTTCAGCTACACTCCCTTTATACAATCAGTTTTTTTAAAAAACAAATCAACTATTCTTCAGTTTTATTTTAGTATAGATATTCATTACACTTTTCATTTCAACAAAAAATATTAACGAATTAAAATTACTAAACTAATTTGATTCAATTTCAAATTTTAAAGGACAATAAGTTAAAGATTATCTGGGTCAACAACAAAATCTTAACAACATGGTCTAACAAGATAAGGTCTTCTCTTATGTAATTCAAAAGCGGTTCGCATCGAAAAGTGGGGTGCAAAGGCCTTTGAATCCGTGTCAGTTTTACCAACCTTGAAGTCATACGTCCACTCCTGGTTGCCGCGCATGCCGTGGCACCGGATCAGCTTGATGGGCCCGCGAGGGTTGGCCGCGTCCAAACAATTGTCATCCGACATTATCTGCTTACGCTTCGTGTACGCGAACACCTTTCGAGAAAGTTCCACCAATTTATAAACAATGCTATCGGCTTTATTACTAGAGTTAGGCGCTTAACTAGAAGTAATTTAGTGTTAAAAGTCTGTCTAATAAGTTATTGTACTGGGGTATTTTTTTGGGAAATTTAAATATAGGTCTAGGCAACTCCAAAGTATATTACAAGATACAACGAGTTTTTATACTTCAAACAACTTCGTGGATTAGCTATTTTGCCAAAACCATGACGTCATTTGTTAATCTGGTGCTTATTTAAATTCCCCAAAAAATTACCCAAGTACAATAACTTATTAGACAGACTATACATTTCTCAATCAACATTTAAGACAAAGTCACAGCAACATAAATTGTAAAGTAATCTAATTGTTAAAAGTTACGATAGAGTATGAATGTGAAATTTGTATATAGAATTATAAAACAGCCCTTTAATTAACACAAAAAATAGGAAATGTGAGTACATTGAATGATGTGTGTGTATGCTAGATTTATTTCAACAGTTTCCATTTCGTGATCAATGCTATCCGATCATCCCACCATATACAAATGTGTTTAAAAACCATTTTATTTAAAACTTTTGCGGTTTACAAAACTATAAAACACATTCGTGGTTGGTGGTTTTTTTACTATCGACGCTTCCTGAGCGCTTTTTAATTCTACTGATGGCTTGTGCTCTAGTTTTATGATAAAATGTTAGTGTAAAATTATGAATGAATCATCCAGTTCATGTTCGACCAAAATGACAAGATAAATATGATCATAAAAGTGCAATTCAATTTCAAACCAAACGTGTAAAGGCCTCACACGAAATCCGGTATATACAGCGCGGTTTTCCCACCTCTTTAGGCATATACGTATATTTACATATGTCTAGGAAATCCATAATAATCGATACGTCAACTTCTCCCACAATTTTATTACAATTATAAGAATAATTTATTTTTCTTATTTTAAATTCTAATTTATATTAATTACAATTAAAGAATTTCAGTATGTATGTATGTAATAGACCAATTTCAGGTACATAGTTTCATACGTCGAATTACACCTTACCTATTTTCACCATAACTCTGCATTAAAATAAATAAATAAATGGGAACATCTCAAACACGGCCATTTGGCCCCAAACTAAACTGTAGGTGTCAGACAACTGATATTTATTACATAATATTATATAGATACATATTTACGTTCTTATATAAATGAATATTTAAATTATTCTGACACGAATGTTTGCCTTGGGAGCGATTCGAACCTATTATGCTTCGAAGGCAGACTTTCTACTAACTAGGCTACTGGCCCGAACCTGCTACAAATTGTAATTACGATAACTACATGAATATTTCTTTTTACTTCATGTTTTTAATTTAACCGGAAATAACACGGCATTCCCTTTAAAGTTCAGTGGGTATTAAAAAGAAATATAATCAGATTGTTTGGACCCAACCAATATTTTTTAAATGAAATCCCAAGAAAACCCCTATTGAAAACACTTCCAAACCTGATGCATTGGGAATTTTGCTAATCGTACCGCAGTTTTCATAGGTATCTGAAAATTGTTGTCAAAATGTTGTGTATACTTAGTACTAAAAATGCAACAAAAATACAATAAACATTGAAATCGAACCTTTTACAAACGAACTTAGATTCTTATAGTAAAAAGGCAGATAGAAGAACATTTTACTCAAAAATAATCTCGAACAGCCAAAAAATACTTGTCAATTATATAGCCAATCTAGATTCAATTTGTGGTTGTTTTTGAAAATTTAATAAAAAAATCATATAATGTAGTTAGTTATAGTAAGTACAGTAGCCAGCACATGCGGCTGCACTTGTTGACCTTGATAGCGCCCGTATTCCCTACCGGTAGGGGTGAATTTCGTAGTGCAAATGTCCAACCGCAGCTGCAGGCTTCTGTACTATAGTGCACAAATTATCTGAATAAGTATAACTTAAATCTTTAAAATTTAGTATTTTGTCATATGAAGCACTTCGGAATGATGAACCTGATTAAACCCGACACAATGTATTTTGTTATGGATAAATAAACTTTGAAAAAGTTTAAAGTTATCAACCCTCACCTCCCCATCACATATGAAAATCAAGAACCTTTTGAAATGTGGTATTTTATTGTCACGAAATAAACCTTACAAAACAATAAAATATGTAGACATGATATAGACTATGGATCTCCCTGTGTTTTTCCCAGTGTATGGTTATTAACCCATATATGGCCAAATTTTTTTTTTGTTTGGTACCTAGAAACTGAACTTTTAGATAGAAGTGTTGATCGTTTTCGAATCGGGGGGCATCCTAACTTCGTTAGCTTATTAGAATAGCTTCGATAGAGTTAGCCGATTTTGACAGACGGACAAACAGCACAATAAATACGTAACCAATTTTGGATTCTCAATTATATGAGTTTACTGCTATTCGTATGCGATTCGTACCAAGTTTGGCGGAGATGCATTAAAAAGCGGTTAAGCCGCATGTTCACGAGTAAAGTTGGCCAGTAGATGGCCAGTAGTAAAATAAAGGGTTGTAAGTTTATTTGCGACGGCTGATCGTATTTTAGCGCACTCTACCGGCCAGCTCTATCAAAACAAAGGTAAAGTATATGATCGAAGTATAGTAACGTTACCCGTGTACAACGGGCTTTACAAGGTCACTATTTTGCTTGCCACTCACAAGCAATGGTACGAAACCATGAACCATCCTTCTCCATTTACGTCACCTTTAAGTCACTTGCACTAAGGAAGATATATTATCTGTGGCAACGGATTGCGTCGTTCCTGCCGTAGATTATTAAGGGGCTCTACCATGCTAAGTGGCGCCGCCCCCACCCTTTAAAAATAATAACTCGGAAAATAATTATTTTTTCAAAAATCCGGATGACAGAATTAGAGTCGGGGTGCTGTAGGATATATAGAAGCAATCACATATTATGTTTATTATAATTTAATGTAGTTATAGATAGAAAAATTGCGAAAAGTGGCCGGTTTTCTCAATTTTCCTATCTCTAACTACAGCGAGATATAATAAATAAAGTTAATAGCTTCTACATATATATCCCACAGAACCCAGTCTCCAATCTTGTCGTCCAGATTTTTGAAAAATTTATTATTTTCCGAGTTATTATTTTTTAAAGGGTGGGGGCGCCACGTAGCATGGTAGAGCCCCTTAAACAATTGACTCGAATAAGGTACAAAAGTCTTTTTCATTGGAACTGTATGGTGAGGATAGTAAGTTACCTGATTGCCGCCCATTCCATGGCAGTAGCCCATGCCCAGCGCCTGGCCAGCCTTGCCTCCCAAGGTATCGAGGCAATTCGATGTTTCCGCGTTGCGTATCTGGAACATCACAATTCATGACATAAGTTTAAAGAAAAAGGAGGATCGATTGATTGAAACAAAATATCGAAATAACGGTAAGCTCAATGTTGTTTTCTTTTGTGTGCAATAAAGTGTTTTTACTTACTTACTCAATTTAAAACTAAATCGTGGAGAAAACCCGTGAAAATGTGTGTTAGTGAACAATCTAGCTCCGAATATTGTAAAACTGTTAGTCAGTGTCGTTGCTTTAGCTAATTTTTCAATATTTATTTAGCCTAAATCTCATTTTACCACATTTACAAACATCGATATGACATTTGTACCAATATTTTAATACATAGATGCGAATAGCTAACTAAAAAATAAATGATAACAATACAATACAAAATACTTTATTGACCCCAAAAAACACATAAGAAAACAATTGAAAATATATACAGGAGTCAAAAGGCGGCCTCGACTTAACGTACTTTTCGAAGCATGAATTAAGATTTGATTTTAAAATGACCAAATACGAGCATCAGTTTCCAACGCACTTTTAAACCAGAGATTCGATACAAAAGTATTTGCTATTTCAGAAAGGGAAATAAAACAAATGGTTCTTTATGTTTGAGGCTTTCGCGCTAAAACGTCGGGCAAAATAAGGTATCGTACGTAATACCTACCTATTTAAAATTATCGCGCTAAGACCCGTAAACAATTGTAATAAATAGTTCTTTAACCCTATCAATACGCGGTACCACTATACTTTACGAACCTCGTATGAAGGTAACTTCTAAAAAACTATAATTTTTGTCATAAACTCACAACAATGGTTAATGAGCATAATTAAATGTTCAATGAACATTTAATTATGATTTTATGAGAACACGGTCATAAAACAAATGGCATTAAATGTATGATTGGAAAATGTTATGAGTATTATGCATTCACTTAGAGATTGTTAAGAAAGTGTTTTATGAAATTTACTTTTTCAGTGCATTATTTTTTAAATATTTGGCAGTTTTAGACCTATGCGATGATGGCAACTATTACAACCAACTATCATAACTATATATTTGTACTACGCGTTGTTTATCGAGGTTTTTGTGAAAGTATATAAAAGTACTAGCGACCCGCCCCGGCTCCGCACGGGAAAATGGTTATTGTGGGTTATCCTTAGGTAGGTATATTATGCATGTATTATACATATAAACCTTCCTCTTGAATCACTCTATCTATTAAAAAAAACCGCATCAAAATCCGTTGCGTAGTTTTAAAGATTTAAGCATACATAGGGACATAGGGACATAGGGACAGAGAAAGCGACTTTGTTTTATACTATGTAGTGAAGCCTTTACGTGAACCATTTTTGTAAATAATTTATCTAACCAATTATATCTAAAACCAATTTTGTAGATCCGTCCAATAATCTATTTTAATTTCATTCATACAAACACAATACGAAATAGTAACTGTGAATAGAAATTACTTACACGAGTTAAATACACAAGTTCTCATTTACTTTTTAGACATAATTATTCACATTAAAATGCGATAATTAATTTAATACAAGCACTACTCCTAACATGACATAAGGACCAAATAAATCATTAAATTAAAACGACAACTGCCAAAAAAGAAAAGAACAACACACTTTATTTTATAAACAGACCCGTAATCGAAAATGGTGATGGAAATTTGTAAGCAAGATAAAAGTGGTAAAGGCAATAATAGTGAGGCCTATAACGGCTTCGACAGTCACCTCTCCTAAGTAGTAGTAGTCCAACGGCATCTGGCTTTCAGGGTAGATGTTCTCCAAATACCACCGGAACGACTTGCATCTCATTTTCTCTCTGAAGGCCTTTCTGCCGCTGACGTCACCGATCGGCACGTTTAGGGCACCTGTACGTGATAATTATTGGTTTAAATAGAGAGGAAAGTTAATTGCCTGGCATAATAATATGTAGTTACCTAATATTTATTGTTTTAGGAAATGAATAGTTGAAAACGTTGCCAGCCTACCATACACAAAAATAGCAATTGATTTTTTTTTTATTTAAAAAATACCATGCCCTCATCAAGGGCAAAGTTTAAAAATATTTTTATATAAGTTTTAAGTTAGTCAATGATGTATGATAAACCCAATGAAGATGTATACATGAACAATATTATTAATTAATGGTTTCGATTGTCTGTTAAAGTCAGTTGAAATGACAATAAATATAATACAATACTGTTAATAACAACGAACAAACATGCGTACGCAAGTTAAGAACAATAAGCGCTGTTAACGTCATATTTACACAATTTTGTACAGTATTAAATAAAACAAATACTTACTTACCCGGTTATAAACACGTGAATAAATAATATACTAGAATGAAACTACTGTAATTTGGCCTTGAATGAAAATCAAGTATATCTTTTAATATTATGACCTATCGATTTAATAGTTTAGTTTCTTTATACTGTAAGTATTTATAGTACGGCTTGCTAGCTAAAAAATATAAGGATATCAGTCCCATCTGGCAGAAAGTACGAAACTTGGCATGAATGTAGCTGTCATATATGTGCTTCAATATCGATATGGAAACACTTCGATAAATTATTGTTTCCCCCCTTTCCCCCCCCTTTTATCTCCCTCATTCTGGTTTTTTGAATTTTATACTAAAACAGTACGTCTGAGGAGTTTACTTTTCAGAGATAAAATCATCGTCGATAAATTGCCTACAAAACGATACTACATTTTATAGTGCTAAGATTAATATATTTCTATATACAGCCATCAACGTTTTATGAAATTTTAAAAACAGGCACACTTTTTTCTTCCTTACTTCATTTATAGGAAAACGACAAGAGTGGTGATAAAATGGACTAAAGAAGTCAACTACCTTATACATTAAGCTAAAAAATGACATTTACTTCATAGTCGTAAAGGCATTACTTCTAGAGTTACAGCTCACCGCGTCTGACTCAAGTACTCTTTTTTTACCTTTTTAGAATACATCTTTCTGTTAACTTTGTTTAGCGTAGATTAGATTCAGATTTTCCAATTAGAAATAAAACAGTCCATGTACTAATCCAGGCCACAGTCTATTTACATGTAAAACTAGCTTTCTGCCCGCGGATACGCTTGCGTTGTGTTTCGACATTTCCGTATTAATTTTTAACTATCCCACTTTTTCCCGTGATTTTAAAGTATCCAACATGTTGACCGAGTATATAAGGTACCACCATGCAAAATTTCATTTCAATCGGTCTAACAGTTTCGGAGATAAGCCCGTAGAATGTACTGCGCCGTATGAGTTACTAAAGTTTTTTAACTATCCCACGGGAACTTTTTAATTTTCTGGGATTAAAAGTATCTAAGATGTTGACCGGGATATAAGGTACCACTATACAAAATTTCATTGAAATCGGTCGAATAGTTTCGGAGATTAGCCCGTACAAACAGACAAACAGAGAAACAAAAATATTTAAAAAAAATCTGGGTATGTACTATATCGCTTCTTACATCCCCTTGAATAGGTTTATAGCATTTTTTTTCTATGTACAGATTTTATAGATTTTTTTTTGTTTTTCTTTGCACGGGCTAATCTCCGAAACTATTCGACCGATTTGAATGAAATTTTGTATAGTGGTACCTTATATCCCCGGTCAACATCTTAGATCTTTTAATCCCAGAAAATTAAAATGTTCCCGTGGGATAGTTATAAAACTTTAGTAACTCATACGGCGCAGTATATTTTACGGGCTTATCTCCGAAACTGTTAGACCGATTGAAACGAAATTTTGCATGGTGGTACCTTATATACTCGGTCAACATGTTGGATACTTTAAAATCACGGAAAAAAGTGGGATAGTTAAAAATTAATACGGAAATGTCGAAACACAAACGCAAGCGTAGCCGCGGGCAGACAGCTAGTTTTACATGTAAATAGACTGTGGGCTGGATTAGTACATGGACTGTTTTATTTCTAATTGGAAAATCTGAATCTAATCTACGCTAAACAAAGTTAACAGAAAGATGTATTCTAAAAAGGTAAAAAAAAGAGTACTTGAGTCAGACGCGGTGAGCTGTAACTCTAGAAGTAATGCCTTTACGACTATGAAATAAATGTCATTTTTTAGCTTAATGTATAAGGTAGTTGACTTCTTTAGTCCATTTTATCACCACTCTTGTCGTTTTCCTATAAATGAAGTAAGGAAGAAAAAAGTGTGCCTGTTTTTAAAATTTCATAATACGTTGATGGCTGTATATAGAAATATATTAATCTTAGCAGTATAAAATGTAGTATCATTTTGTAGGTAATTTATCGACAACTATTTGGTTCTTGAAAAGTAAACTCATCAGTCCTACCGTTTTTGTAGAAAATGAAAAAAACCAAAATGAGGGAGGTAAAATGAGGGAAAAAGGGGGGGGGTAATCATTTCTCAGCGTGTTTCCATATCGACATTGAAGCACATATATAAAAGCTACATGTATGCTAAGTTTCATGCTTTCTGCCAGATGGGACCGTAATTCAGGTTAACAAGCCGTACTATTAAGTAAATGATGGTTTATTTAAAATTGCAATTTTAGTCTGACTGACCCAAGAAAATATAATTTAGCAAAACTGGGCTTTCAGTATATTTGCATAACATCTTATATTTTCACGGGGTTCTCAACAAGTCGATATAAATGAAGTGGAAAATAAAAATCTGTATTTCCATTCAATTGCCAGCCTATACTGTTCTGTAGGTATACTTACATTTCGAAGAGACCATTGCGTCGGCATCGGCGGCGCACCACACACCTTGACCTCTAACTTAATTGCTGATATGGTCAACTACACTTACTTCTATATGTAGAAACTTATCCAGTAGTGCATCTTAACTGATAATGATTAGAATACAATTTTTAGTCATACCACATTGCAAAATGTCATGTCTGTGGCACAGAATTATATATAGGTAGGTAGGTTGTCTGTGTTGTGCATCAAAAAGTTCTAACAGTTTTTTAACTTTTGGATATTGACATAACTTTGTTAATTTAGGTACAGTTTATTTTCTGGCGAGTTAAATAGATTGGCATTCTTCTGTAGAGAAGAACTCACCGGAAGAAACTCTACATGTGTTGCGTCTATTCAATATATTTTTACAAATGAAGGGTTCACTGCAATAATGATGAATGTCCATAAACATTTAAATCTTAACCAGTAATGCCATTTGGTCATTTTAAAGTAGTTAGAAATCTTGTTTACAAACGTAATAATATAATGATACATATATACTTTAACTGTAATAAACCACATTTTTTTATCTTCAGGTCTGTGTATTTTACACCGTTTATAAATTTAAAAAACAATTATCTTAAAACAAAAGACAAATAGGACATTCGTCATTAATGCAGTGGACCCTTCAAATTATAAATCATAACGTCCCAAAACGCCATGCCACTCACAAGTTGATTCTGCTCTGCTGGTCTAATCTGGCCTGCTGCTGTAATTGTAACAAATGGGAAACAAATGACAAGACCTGGGTTGATGTTGTAGTAGAAATGCTTCCAGTCATCCAACCACACTTCGGCGAGCCTCGCATTGTTGTGGTTGACGACGCGGCCGGTCCCGCCCGGGAACGAATAGGGAGTAGTCTTGCGGAACACGTGGCCCACGTGCGAGCACGGCGCGATCTCCAGCGTGCCCCCGCACATCCACACCTAAGCCCCGGTTAGTATCAAGTTTCTGCGTAGTCCTACCGTGGCTCTTTACGGCGACAACAACGAATTTTGTTTGATTCTTAATTCAAAATTTGTTTACGCGATTGGTCAATGAGCCCGTAGCGGATGACAACGATTTGAACTACGCAGTAACTACAAACCCAAAGTTATTAATAAAACTAAATGACACAATTAAAATACCTAGTTTTAAAAATAATACGCTAAAGTTACAAACTACTTAAACTACACATTTAATGTTATAAATGAATTAATTGATTCCCATAATATTAATCAAACAACACACTTTTTATCTCATTATGTTTAGTCAATTAGTAAGTAGTTACTATTTATTAGTAATGGCATGGCAAACCTGTTGTTGACAACGTAATTTAATAATGCATTTAATTAATATGGCATAACGAGCACGTATACATATATACATACATACGTACGTACAAATAATACTATCGGCGGTGTTATAATAAGCAAACGAGGTGATATATATTTCCTACTCTTATATGAAATGAACATTAGGTACGCAACTGGTCAAACATAAGATTTCTTAACGTGTTGGATTTACATATAATAGTTTATACAAGTATCAAAACGAATTCGTGTTTAGATGTAGTTAGTCGACGAAAGACGTTACAATCAACGGTCAGCGGTCAATATACTTTTATTTGTATAGAATATGGCCATTTATAATGTAATAAATAATAGATAATTCTGATAATAATATAAATTTGTACTGTGCTAATAATCATTCCACATTTAGTTGACATTTATTTCACTGGCAATATAGGTACCTTTAAATACCTTTAACTCTAAATGGCCATATTCCAAAATATTTTTATTTGTTATAATTATTATAATTATTGTTAAAATACACGTTAATACATAAATTACACGAGATATACTTAGAATAAAAGTAATGTATCAAATAAGATGCAGATAATATTAAATTCGGCTTAGATAATTGCGATATATTTTAAGTAAACGTACGCATTATATGACGTCATAGGTGTAAGTATATTTATTCTATTAAGCCATGATAAGTAGTCCCGGAGCTGAAGCAAATATTGATATACAAACATTCTGCCTTAAACATAGCATGTAATCAAAATATGCAAGAGGGCTTGGCAGAAACTTTGTATAAAATTATCTTTTAATATATATAATTATTATACTTCATACAAATTTTACTGGTTGTTCGAATTGATTATCATATAAACTTCAGTCACGTGACTGGCCACTTTGTATGGACAAGTAAAGATTTCAACTTTCAACCTATGTTCCTCAGGGATATTTGTTCAGTTTAAGGGGCTCTACCACGCTAAGTGGCGCCGCCACCCTTTAAAAAATAATAACTCGGGAAATAATCAATTTTTCAAAAATCCGGTCCACAGAACTGTACCCCTACCATGAGTTGCTAACGTAACTTACGCGCTCGATATCGACTACGTAAACGTGCATTTAGTATGGAGAAATTTTACTTCAGATAACTGTCAATAGATGGCGTAGTTTTAATTCCATACTAAATGCACGTTTACGTAGTCGATATCGAGCGCGTAAGTTACGTTAGCAACTCATGGTAGGGGTACTGGAGTCGGGGTGCTGTAGGATATATAGAAGCAATCACATATGTTTATTATAATTCAATGTGGTTATAGATAGAAAAAATGCGAAAAGTGGCCGTTTTTCGCAAATTTCCTATCTCTAACTACAGCGAGATGCAATAAATAAAGTTAATTGCTTCTATATATCCTACAGCACCCCGACTCCAGTTCTGTGGACCGGATTTTTGAAAAATTGATTATTTCCCGAGTTATTATTTTTTAAAGGGTGGCGGCGCCACTTGACGTGGTAGAGCCCCTTAATGAGTACTACCACTATTTTGTGGATAAACAACCAGTTAAATTTCAAGGTGTATAAGAATTAAGAACTTATTTATGACTTGTATTTGAAAAACTTCGGAATGTTACTTTGTTAATTTAATTGCCACAGCTCGGGGCCTAGAAGAGTTGCTGTGGTTACTCAAATATTAAACCGGTCACTATACATTGCTTCTGCATTGAGAAGAAGCATAGCACTGAAGCAAATCAACACGAAGAACAGCAACGAAATAAAAAGCGTACAACAACCAGAAAATAAGTTTCATAAAACACGTAAAAGAAAACAGACAAAAATATTGAAAATAGAAAGAAATACATAAAGAGCAGTTTTGTATTTTTGTCTTTACAAACCTAGCTTTTCGGAAATCGGCTTCTGCTCACTCAATATATGTATTTATATATGTATTTATATTGAGCACATTTGTGGGCCTAGGTTTAAAAGTTTAAATTATGTTAAACCTAGGACTCGTTTTTGTTTTATACTGTTATTTTTTATTATTATTAGTGCAGTCAGTTAGTTGACAGTAGCGAAAGCGCCGTTCTTAGATCACATAACACAGTTTGTTAAGACAAAATAAAAAAATACAGTATATAAAGTGAGATGATGTTTGAAATGGAAGTGGCATGCGTTATGAGATGGAATGTATGCAGCTGCAATGTTAATGTTGTAAGCTCTCTTCTCACAATGTTAATGGTTAAATGTTCACAAATCACTCCCACGGGCTGGCTTACTTTGTTAGTCGGATCCCAAGCCACAACAAAACTTTTTACTTTTGCGCTCCCGTTGCTAACATTTTGCTTTTTAACTAATAACTCATAGAAAACGAAGTATGTATTTTACTGTATTCTATATAACGATTTTTTTATCAAAAAAGCAGAGGTTAGTTCTTATTGTAAGATTGGAAAATATAAAATCCAATTTTAAAAGAATCGAAATTTAGAAGGTATGATCATTATACAGGTTGGAATAATCTAGATAATAACTTAGTATCCGGCAAATAATTTTTGTTCCAAAACTATTTCTTTGCTGTAAAAATCTGGAACATTACCAATAGGCCTACTATGTAAGTAGCGTCAGGCTCGAGAAGCTGTCAAACGCGACATATTGACAGAACTAATACAGCTCTAATGTCACTATGTCGCGTTTGACAGCTTCTTGAGCCTGTCACTACTTACATAAGGCCTACAGATTCAACTTGGTAGCAAAACATTAGCAAGGGAGCGCGCTAGGTCACCACCGAACCTGGATTCATGGCGTAATAGAATTCTCCCCATTCGTCCATCCAGACTTCGGCGACGCGCGCCGCGTTGTGTAACACGATGTTCTGGACGCCGCCCGGGAACGAGTACGGAGACTTGTCCCGGAACACGTGGCCCACGTGCGAACACGGCAGGATCTCCAGCTGACCGCCGCACTGCCACACCTTTGGGCCCCAACATCGTTAACATGCTACTAGCCAGGGTTCGGAACCGGGTTTTCATACACTTGTTAAATCACGCTAGTTCAAACCCTATCCGACTATAGCTCTAACTAAGATCACTAAGGGTAGGTTTAGTCCTGGGGGAACATAATATGCAAAGCAACCGGCAGCCCTGGCCTTCGCCTGCCGCAAAAACAATTACTTTAATAATTATAAAACCGATTGAAACCGGTTTCATTCCGTTCTTTATCAAAAACCGGGTCACCAGAATATTTTTGGTTTGTTTCATTAAGATCCATCTATTGCCGGTTAATTTTCGAACGATATTCACAGGGATTTTAAAACCGGTTTCGACCCCTGCTACTAGCAGCTTTGGTTATTTTTTGTTGTGATGTCCCACAAATAAGTACTCAGCTGACTAAGGCTTCCTTGTCTTTAAGCGTTTGCGACACTCTTTTTAACCCCCGACGACGTCGAAAAATGATTTGTAAAATCTTACTTCGAATAAAAACTTTTTGAACTTTGAACTTTGGGTGTTATAAATTTGACGTGTTTGTCTGTCTGTCTGTGGCAGCGTAGCTCCGAAACAGATTTTGATCTAGTTTTTTTGTTTTCAAGGTGTCACAATCGAGTGTTCTTAGCTATCCAAGAAAATATCTTCAGTCATTTGAAGATTATCAGCTCTTTTCTAGTTGTTGAAAGGATCAAGTAACGGCTTTGTGTCGGGGGTTATTTTTTTTAATTGCTTGTGACGCAAAATCTACGAAACAAGCTTCATGGGACTAGCGGCGGAGCGGAGGTTTCTACTCTACCCCAAATCGGAGGGCTTCCTGAATAGAGCTCCTTTAGTCGCTTAGTGCGATATTCGCAGAATGAGTTGGGTTGCTCCAATTTTGAACCAACAACCACATAGTTTAAAATACTGTTTTAACATCTACTAAATATATTTTTAATATGTGCGACATCTCACACACGGCCATCTGGCCCCAAACTAGGCAGAGCCTATATTATGGGTGTCAGACAGCTGATATACATACATATATCAAGTACACAATACACAAGTGCTCATCACACGAATATTTGCCCTGGGCGGGATTCGAACCCGCGACCTTGTGCTTCGTAGGCAGACGTACTACCAACTAGGCTACGAGGCCGTCTAAAAGCGAACTATTCTCGACAGTGTGAACCTTCTGCTTCCAAGCGAGTCTGGTGAAGTTTTATATATTGAACTAGCACTAATACATATTCTCTACAACATGAACATTTATCGGGTACAACCAATAATAGTCTTGTATGCTTTATAGATCACTTGGCGGACACAAACATAATTGTATATTTCGTTTATACAGACAATAATTAGTTAAGTATCCTTATTTATGATGCACCTGTAGTAATATGGCTCTGAATAAACGATCTTTAAAAACACGTGCCGCTTATTATTATCGTCGTATTTATAGAATCTATAAATATTTTTGTAGTGGTCAATAAAGGCCTCACATCAGTCAGCTTTGATTTTTTAGACACTCTGTTTGAATCAATAAGTCGTATTCACTAATAATTACTAATAATTACAAAGAGGAAAGATTTATATTTTTATGTGTGTTTGTGATGAATAAACTCAAAAACTACTAAACCGATTTCAAAAGTTCTTTCACCATTAGAAAGCTACATTCACCCTGAATAACAAAGGCTACATTTTACCGCGGGAAAACGTCTCATTCCCACGGGAAAAACTGTTAACGAGGCGGATCCGCGGCGGAATGCTAGTAAAACTTAAAAATAAATCGTATTGTAAGAATCGTAACTCAATAGCTATTTCGGAGCTGAGAGCACAATTATCACGTTAAAAAATAAAGGAGCCAAACCCACTACCTCCCAAGATACAGGTTTTCACCTAGTTTGGGAGATAGGGACTGACGTGGATCACTACAAAACTAAACTTTGTAGTTCTTAGAAATATAGATATTATTTTTAATAATGGAAGCCTTACATAACGTAACGCTACGCTTCAAACAGTGCTTAGCTGAGTAATTTTCTGAAATAGTAGATGAAATGTCTTTACAAAACTCTCCCTGTTATACAAGCTGAAAGACTGAAGTACCACATCATTTGTGGTGTCGAAAAAATAACCCTTTACGCATCGCTTTACTTCCACAGAAACCTACTCAGTTACGCTCTACGCCACTAAAGTCAAGTGCAAGGTAAGCTGAACAAGCGCACCGCGATTCTCTCCCTTATTGATTGGACATAAGAACGGTGTAAAGACCAGTTCAACTTAGCGTGCTCTTGACTATTGAATTATAAACATTCTTAGATTTTTGCAGTTGTTAACAATACAGTAGGCCTACTATGTAAGTAGCGACAGGCTCGAGAAGCTGTCAAATGCGACATAGTGACATTAAAGTCATAGTAGTTCTGTCACTATGTCGCGTTTGACAGCTTCTCGAGCCTGTCGCTACTTACATAGTAGGCCTACTGACAGACATTTTTATGGGTTATCTCCGCGATTTATTTTGAATTCGACAAATATGATGAACACACATCATAACATAACATCGACAATTCTTGTATGATTTATCTTTGAAATTACCGATATTCCGACCGTGTTACAAGAAGCTAGATTTAAAATTAAATTACGGAGGGTATCTCGTAAAAATGTCTATTAAAGTATCGATATGTTTTGTGGTAATCATTCCGCCAAATAGGCGCGTCAAGTGCTCCAACTTAGCACAGAGTGTGCGCCATGCTATACGTTACCCGGAAGCTCATCTCGAGGTTCTCGCCGCCCCAGATGTCCATGCCCTCGTCGTAGGAGCCGATCTTGTAGAAGTACTCGCGGTCGATCGCGAACAGCCCCCCCGCCATCGTGGGCGAGCGGAGGGGGGCGGTGCGATCGCCGCCGCGACGCGACATCTCGCGCTCCGGCACGCGGTACCTAAACACATACAGATATCACATTTAATAACACTAAATTTAAAAAAATAATATCCCCGACACGAAACCGTTACTTGATCCTTTCAACAACTAGAAAAGAGCTGATAATCTTCAAATGGCTGAAGATATTTTCTTGGATCATAGCTAAGAACACTCTCAATTGTGACACCTTGCAAACAAAAAAAAACTAGATCAAAATCGGCGCATCCGTTTAGGAGCTACGATGCCACATACAGACAGACAGACAGACACACACGTCAAACTTATAACACCCCTCTTTTTCGTCGGGGGTTAATAAATAAATATACAAAGGTTGATTAACTATGAAGAGGAAAGTTTTTTTTTGTTGTTTGTTTGCATTGAATAGGCTCAAAAACCACTGAGCCGATTTTAATAAAACTTGATACAGAAATATAATAGACATTGGGGAAGGACATAAGAAAAATACTTCATTCTCACGGGAAAAACTGTTAAAGTGGGCGGATCCGCTGAGTGGAAAGCTAGTTTAATATATGTTACAGTCAAAACTCATAACCGGTCAAAACCATTTCTAGATTAGGTTATTCTGTGTAACCTAACACGAACCTATACTATCCAAAGTAGGGGTGCCCTGAACTCCCGTGCTCGTTACGCTCGCACCCGCCTGGTGAGCCTAAAACCAATTTTGCCTGATTTTTGCAGTGAAAAGTGGTTTTGACCGATTGAGTTTCGACTGTAATATACACATCTATTTATCATGGACCAAATCAATCAAAGCTTTCCCTATCTACGGAACATGACATGGGTCGAAAGGTAATGACGAACATACAGCTTAAAGAAGCTTCCTTTTATTAGGCAACAAAAAGGAACAAGTTTGACAAAAGTATGGAGTAACAAAGTTTGAAGTAACGGTGTTTAGTATAAAATCGTTTGTTTACTAAAATTATGGTTTTAGTAGAATAGTCTACGTATACATACATATACACAGTATACTATAACAACTGGGTTTTACTGGTATGATATGTTATCATGCGTTTCCATTGCGTTTCACTCACAGAAATGCCGACGCGTTGCGAATGACAGATTAATAGGGAAAACGTATCATTACATAACAATGTATGTAAATAAAATAAAACACTATGAATGAAAAGAGTGAAATAAAATGTTTGCAGTGAAAGTAATAACACCCTTAGGCAAATGGTACAAATTGCTATGATACGTGGCCATTCGGGCATGACGACACGTATACTATGGTTATATCTGATCATTGTAACATATTGCTAACATTATACTAACGCATTAACAAATATAAAATTTCACAACAGAAAATAGGTTTTTATTTTTGCTAATTGTGAGAAACTTCTCAATGAGATTGCTTAGTTTCATTTATATTTTTTAAATATATTTTATTAGATTCTTATGGTTTTATATCGGTTGACACAAAAAACAAATTTTAATCAAATTGTTATTAACTCTATTGTACTAATTTAACATTAACTTTTGTCTGAGTTTCCTACAGTTTCGCAAAGGTTCAGAAGAAAAGAAAATATCTACGTCGCCGACAGTAGGTAAGAGAACGATTGCCAATTTTGTATTATCATCATATATTTTGGATACTAGATGACGGATGTCGCAAACCTTAGTATCACTCATTGAACCACACATACTCGTTGGCTTACTTAAACTACCCTAGGAAATAGAGGGTAGTTTAAATGAGCCAAGGAAATAAGTAACATTCACTAAGCCTGCAAATATCTAACCAAACTAATGGAAATCTTAATATGATTTTAACAATCATTAAGAATCGTATTCAGAACCTCGGCTTTACATATTTGAGGGAAAATTTGTAGAACGTCATTATATTTAAATTTTGCAAATTGAAATCCATATTTATAATGCCATGAATATGTACAACATACTTTATATTATGTAGATGTCTATCAGATATTTTATTCAAGTTAATATAGAAAATAGCGGCCTGAATCTGTCAACATTGCCTTCAACAATGTAAATGAGATGAATAGGCAACAGGTTATGAATAAATAATTTCACACAAGAGCGCGCTTGAAAATCGTTGCTCGAAATTGGTTTAGTATCCATATATTACCTACCTGTACTATGTACACAAATAATGTCATTGATAAATATTATATTCAAATATTTTGCTCTGATCCTTTTTTGTATTTTTGCAGACATTACAATCATAGTAAATTTGGTACTGTATTTTCTGTAACTATTTCATCTGTTCCCGTTATAATGAGTAATACTAGGGTTTGTTTAGGAAATCAGTTTAAAATCCTACCCGAGATGGAATCATTCGCTTTTATTTAGGACATTCATCCATAAAACTTGTTTTTATTTTTATTACGGCAACCTCCGTTGCCGAGTAGTGCTCGCTTTATAAAACAGAATTTCAGGGTTCGAATCCCGGTGGGGTACCTACTTATCGAACAAGTATAAAATTGTAATACTTTTCTCAGTTTAATAATTGCAGATAGAAACACTACTCAACTAAGATACGCTTATCTTTGTGTTTCTTAAAGCACCTAATGACAAGAATGCCAAACTGGCACTAAACTTGAATCCCCTATCGCAACTTACAGAAATAAATGGGGCGACTAACTCTATTTAAAGCCAGCTAACACGCTTAATTGACAGATAACTGCTCATTAACTCCACATAGCGCTTGCAACTATTTTTAGGGAACCGTAAAATATTATTTATAGTCAGAGGAACAAGGTGTGAACAACATATTTTTGGAATGACTTCCTAACGGCTCACTTTGTGTCAAAGACTAAATCTTTAGAAGTCAGGAGGTATTCATAAAGTCCTGTAAATGAGCTGTATAGCTATTTGATTCAATTCAAATAACTGACAAAGGTAAGTCCGTAATTAATAAATACAATTCTAAAACAAAATAAGCCTTGCATTTCACATAGCAGACATATTTACTTGCACTTTCACATTCACACTTTATTGTTAATTTGTTACTAACTTAGCAAGCCGTTATTGCTAAGGAAGGAACATTGGTTTCTTCACAACTTTAAAATTCTCGTTTTATTTTAACTTTAGCTATAAATAAAATAATACACTATATATATTTACTGCTGCATACATTTGATTTTGTGCGAACTTTTCTACACTATTTTCCCTTTTTTTATTGTTCATTGGTTTTGCATTAATTGTATATTATAAAAACGTAAAATATTCTCATCAATAAAGTAGGTTAAACAATTTATAACAGTCTATAAATAAACACTAAGTAGATAATTGCATGATTATTGACAATGGCAATTTCTTTGTCTCGTAAACAACGAGTGAACAGTGTGAAACAATCGATGAATGCAGATAAATTGATAGGTTAATTCAATCTCCTTTGAACATCACTTATTAGATTATTTTTTAAATTATGTTGATGACTAATTACCCGACTACGCCGCAAAAAGGAGGCTTATGATTTTAACCGGTATGTATGTATGTTTTTATGTTTCTGTTGTAGGTTGAAAATCTTGTACTTAATAATAAATGTATGACTGATAAACTTATCTAGTTCATTAGTGATAAACCGAGTGGGATTTCCGATGTATTCATCTTATTTGTGTTTCTAAGTGAGACGTGGAAAATTGTCTACTGATTAAAGTGTATTGACAAGATTACACTACATTTTACGGTCAGGATAGGACAGCTTGCGAACAAATAGAATAAAAAAAATGCTACATCTTTATTATAACGTAAAGGTATGTTTGAAAGTTCTAATGTTTGTTCCTAAACTACTAGATGGAATAGTCCACCCCTCTCTCTCTCCTCTTCTATTCTATTCTCAATTAACACTCGGGCTACTTTTAACCACAGAAAATACACTACCGTATTACGTATATTAACGTAAGCAGAGCCACCATAAGAGGAAGGAAAGCAAGTAATCGATATGTTTTATTTATTTTCTTAGTAGCTAAACAAAACCACGCTTATTTGAAGAATACTCGTGGGTGGTCTCCTCGCGTCGTATTGTGGTTTTTTGCTTCGACAAAACGAAGATCGATCGTCCCACTTCTAAAATAACCGAACAGCCGTGCGAGGGGAATAATCACATAACCAAACCAAAATTGAGTACTATGATTTCCAAGCAAACCTAAGTAAACTACTTGCCAATGTTGGTTTGTACATTAAGATAAAATACCCAAATACAAAATAGCTTATACAAGCAGCTTGAAATCGATCAATGTTTTTGAAAAATGAGTCAAAAATCATTCATTAGTTTTTGCGTGAAAAAGTAACAAACATTCATCCATACAATATTAGTAGGATAATATGAGTAGGATAATGTGCACGGGCGTATTGCCATCATTATAATATAATAGTATTTATTTTAAAAAGTGTGATACCCCACTTCTTCCTGTAGCTGTTGTAAGAGGCGACTAAAGTAATAAACTCAAAGAAAAACACCAGAGTTCACTTGTGTAATCAACAACTGTGATCCCCAACCTACCAAAGGAGAGGAATTAGTCCACTGACTGCTATAGGCTGAGTAGGAATCATTCTATAGTGGCCACGGCGGTGCCGAAGGGCATCAAATAACCTTTAATAGAACAATGTGGTAATTTTCTCAGCCACAAACCCGACAATAGTAGCGCGCTGAAACGAAGCACTTGTTTACACAATCACTACACGAAACCACGATCACATGAATGGTATTGACACCTTGACAATGATGTTTATATTATAACACCTATTTGACTTTCCTAATGTTATTTCTAAACACGCTCAAAGAGCACTTTGATACATTTTTAAAAGGTGAACGCGTTACTGTTACTTATGCAAAATAGCAGATACCTGAGAAGTTGGAGCCTAGAATAGAATAGAATAGAATATACTTTATTGCACACTAGAAATAATACAATCAGTAAATTCACATAAAACAAGAACGAAAGTGTACATGTAGGCGGCCTTATTGCTGAGTAGCAATTTCTACCAGGCAACCTTAAGCCTATCCGAAATTAACTGCACTAGGCTAGCGTATGTATATGAATTAATAATTTAAATACGTACACAGCCTTCTGGCTGCAATGTTCAAAGTAAGTTTCCTCACATTTGCTACTAGTTGGCTAGAATACATCTGTATAAGGAGATAAGCTCGCCTTTGTGTACATTTTCGTAACTTGTCGAAAATCTTGTAAAAAAGTAGGTTTATATGTTTTTATTATAAGAACTTTTTTAATTCTTTTTATTCGAATTTGCTGAATCAACGGGCCTACAAAAAGAAAAAGAAGATTTTATCTCTTTTTTTTTTCGCTGAATCAAAGCGCTCTGAAGATAGTACAGCCTAGCAAAAAAGTCGTGAAATTAATAGGGGTGCCACTTCCTTTACGCTGTTGTCACGTTCTAACTAAAAATTGTTTGTGCATGATAGTAAGAATATACAATAAGATACCTATTGACATAAGAAATTTACATTTGAATTTATTTTCGACAAAATTATACAAATGGCTCCTTGAGCAAACTATATACAGTGTGAAGGATTTTCTGACATAACATGTTAATATCTCTTTTTACTTTAATGACATCCATTTGTTTGTACCTAATCCAATTCTTCACTATAAAGTATAAAATAAAGTCGCTTTCTCCGTCCCTATGTCCCTATGTCCCTTTGTACGCTTAAATCTTTAAAACTACGCAACGGATTTTGATGCGGTTTTTTTTAATAGATAGAGTGATTCAAGAGGAAGGTTTATATGTGTAATACATGCATAATATACTGAAGGATAACCCACAATAACCATTTTCCCATGCGGAGCCGGGGCGGGTCGCTAGTTATGATATAATGTGACTTTATTTTTGCATGCTATTTTTTTGTAATGGCGAAACATGCGAACAAAACTATTATTTAAAATCTTTACTACCATGTTTGATGCAATAAATGATTTCTTATTCTTATTCTTATTCTTAACTTATGGATATTTCTGAGAAGAATAGTTCCGTTTCACGACTTTTTGCCAGACTGTAAGTAAGTAAAGGTAGTAAGTATGGCACTGACCATCGGAAGTTGAGTTTCCAGTTGAAGCCGCCCCAGGTCATGTCGGAGGCCTGGATGTACTCGAAGGTGGTGTCGGAGATCACGTCGATGATGGGGCACACCACCCGCGTACGGTCCTCCACGATCCGCGCCAATAGGGGCTCCAGCCAACCCTCTGCAAATTACGTTAGGCACCTATTTCACTGGCGACGAAAACAAAAAACGAAAGGGACGCAGTTATGCGTTAGAATGAGATACAGATACACCGCGCTCACTCTTGCGCATAACTGCGTCCCTTTCGTCTTTTGTCGCTTCCGCCAGTGAAATACCTGCCTTAGCTTCATGCACCACTTTTAAAACGAAGTCTTGAACTGGTCTAACAATTAGACCACGCGACTGACACAGGACTACGTCATTTTGCCTGTTCATCCTTGTCGAATGCGTGTAATAGACAAGGATGAACAGCGCAAGATGACGTAGGCTTGTGTCAGTCACGTGGTCTAAATGTAAGACCTTGTTTTCTTGGACCATGATTCTAACCACATCACAAAGAGTTCAAAGAATTTACGTTTCACTTCTGGTTTTTACATCATCACTTAGCTAAATCAATCTGGTGGGTTCGAAAATTTGTGCTGTCTTCTGTGGAGAAGAACTCGTCGAAAGGAAAGATATCCTCCTCCTACCAAAAGTAAAATAATTTATTTGGATACTAACAAGTACCCAATTCGGTCTATGATCCACTCCTCACGCAACAGAAGACCACGTTGATAAGTATTCCTGTTTGTGTGGCTGTGTGTGCTATGTGTTACCTGTGCATTCGCATTGCGCGTCGAGGAACGTGATGACGTCACCGATGACGTGTTTGGCCCCCAGCAGCCGCGCTCGGATCAGCCCCGAGTGGAAGAGTCGCGTCGACACCGGCAGCGTCTTTATGTAGTCTTCCAGCTTCTTGATAATAATTCCTAGTAGCTATGTGTTACCTGTACATTCGCAGTGTGCGTCGAGGAACGTGATGACGTCACCGATGACGTGTTTGGCCCCCAGCAGCCGCGCTCGGATCAGCCCCGAGCGGCTCTCCGTGCGGAAGAGGCGCGTCGACACCGGCAGCGTCTTTATGTAGTCTTCCAGCTTCTTGCCGAGGTGGTCTGTTGGTAATATTAGTAATTAAACGCATTATTACCTTATGTATTACAACGAGGTATTTTTTTTTTACATTTCGGAATTCCAGTCCAATCTTCACAACTAACACCAGCACTGTATGCTCACTATGTAGCACGCGAGAAGCTCGAGATGTCGAACGCGACATAACTACATAATTACCATTACTCTTATGATGACACTATGTCGCATTTCACAGTTTTTCGTGCTTCCCGCGCGTTTCTATTCCGACGGATACACGCTTCAAAAAAAAAACGATAAGCAAAATACAAAAACTTAAATTTTACAATCAACGGAATCAGCTGAATTTTTATTTATTACCTTATGCTGGTATTCATTTGAACAATGGCATCAGAATAAAAAATAATATGACTACGAAAAAATTCTAAGTGATATATCAGTCAGTGGTATTTTGGTATTGGAATAAATAATCTAATCTTTTGATAGACAGAACATTTTATTTTTAACACAACATAGAAAATCACATACATATTATAAGGCGGATTTGGCCATTTGGCACATCAGCTGTTGAGAGCAGGGATGGTGCGAATATTGCCATCTGCATCCGCAAATACGGACCTTCCGCATAGATTTGTACATCTACATCCGCAATGATCAATGCAGATTTTCATGCGGATGCGGATGTAAGTTAATCGAGAGGAACTTAAGATATTATAACCGATAGCAAGAAGATTTTTATCCACTTCACCGAGCCGAACAATTATTTAGTAGCGCGGGATAATTTACGATCCTCTGCGTAACCACCTTGCATCAGAAAAGGCAATGACTTAAGAGGAGTGGTTGAAAAACCTAAGAATTTCTATATAGGATCCATTGCGGTAGCTGCCATACGACATGATGATGATCAGAAAAGGCAGCAATATTGCTCTTTAATAAGTATATTGCTAAAATTACACTAATTTAATACAAATTTTCATTAATAAAAATGTTAATAATTACTTTATCTTTGTTTATTTTGTTCATTCGTATAAGCCATGTCGGAAGCCATAAGGCGGTTCTATAATTCCGACACTAGGGTTTATAAGGTAGGTTAACTTCGAAAATTAAAATAAAATGGAACCGAAGGCTTTATGTGCCCTCTAAAGTACGGTGTAAGCACTCAATTATCTATGCTAATCCTATGCTAATATTATAAACAGGAGGGATTTTGATTTTGGTTTATTTGTTTGTCTCCGAAACTACTGAACCGATTTTAATGAAACTTGGTATAAAGATATGATATACCTTGGGGAGTAACTTAGGCTACCTTCTACCGCGGGAAAATTCCTCATTCCCGGCGGAGTCACGAGGCGGACACCTTGTTAATCCATAAGATTGACCGGCACCGACTAGTACTGTTATAATATACCAGGCAACAAATACTTCTGTATTAAGGGGCCTAAAGGTGCTAAGTGACGCCACCACCCTTTAAAAAATAATAACTCGAAAAATAATCAATGTAATCGGTTGCACCTGTTGCAACAATTGCGAAAAGTGGCCGTTTTCCGCAATTGTTCCATCTTTAACTACTAGCGAGATATAAAAAATAAAGTTAATGGCTTCTATATATTCTACAGAACACCGTCTAGTTCCTCGCCGTTTTAGATTTTTGAAATATTGATTACTTTTCGAGTTAATATTATTTAAAAAAAAATTTAAAGGGTGGCGGCGGCACTTAGCAACTGTAGGCATACAGGAGCTATGCAGCACTGATAGTATAGTTTCATTCAGCTAGCGTGATATGGTTTTCCGATTCGGTTTTCGTTAAAACAAAGTATAGAAACAGGGTAAATATTCGATAAACAGGTGCAACCGATTACATTTACAAGCGTTCATACCGTTCGCAACAAAAATACCTATATTATATTATTATGTGTGGATACGATTTCACATATTGTTTGTGATGACATTGTGAAAACAGTTGCTAAGTTCAAAATACCAATAATAACTACTGATCATAGTACGTTCTATAAATTGGTTTAAAATGGGCGTAACTATTAATTATTTAAATTTAAGTCAACTTTTTTATATGGTTAAATTAGTTTAAAGTGTCGCCATTAGCTCCTACAAAAACCTTAGGCTATTTAAAGGGAGCTTTGTGATTTTAATTGAATAAAATTATAGTATACGATATAATATCATACTATCATACTTCATACTATCATACTATTATTATAAAGAGGAAAGATTTGTATTTTTGTGTGTGTGTATGTTTGTAACGAATAAACTCAAAAAGTACTGAACCGATGTCAAAAATTCTTTCACCATTAGAAAGCTACATTCACCCTGATTAACATAGGCTACCTTTTACCGCGGGAAAACGCCTAATGCCGCGGCGGAAAGCTAGTTCAAGATAAAGTAGTATACGGTATGCGAGATGACATTTATGAAAATATAATAAAAAATAATAATAATACCCAGTGAGATATGTGGTACAGTGAATTACCTATAGCGGCCATATTTTGACTTTTGTGTGTTTTGTATTCGTTTCTTGTGTACTTTTTATATTAAAGACAATAAAGTATATTGTATTGTATACTACCGAATAAACTACTTTTTATGGACGTTAGTAATGTGTGGTATGTCACGATTCTCTGAATACGTTTAGAAAAACCTCTCAACTCAATTCTCGATAATCGAGTCGAGATTTGCCGGCTGTCCAATAAAACCAACATGATTACGACCTATATGTCCTTATCAATCACACCGTACAATAATTAGTACAATTACAAAGCGGTGGCGGGCGTGAAATTAACACGTAAATCGTCCAATTCATAAGATTCGTTCTAGTTATGGGTTCCACACACGATTAAGTCAACAGCTCAACATCATATCGTACTAATATTATAAAGAGGAAACATTTGATTGTTTGTTTGGTTGCATTGAATAGGCTCCGAAACTACTGAACCGATATCAAAAATTATTTCACTGTTAGGAAGCTACACTATCCCTGGGTAACATAGGCTATATACACTATTTTCAAAAAAATAGGGATGCTTAGTAAACTCCAATAAAAGGTGTAAAAAAATTACCTAAAAATCGAAAATATTCCTAATAATTGAATAAGCTCCGAAACTACTAAATCTACTAAATCTTATAAAACTTTGTATAAAGATAGAAAACCAGTCCGGTTAAGCTTGATTGGTCGTACCTTTTCGACAAAAGCATAGGTCAATAAAAAAAAAAGATAGAATATACCTTGGGAAAATACAAAGACTACCCTTTACCGCGAGAAAATTCCTCATTCCCCCGGGAAAAACTGTAAAAGCCGGCGGAGCCGCGGCGGAAAGCTAATAAGGATATAAATTGGAAATTTCTTTGGTGATCTAAGTTTGTAATAAGCATTTATTTTCATACATTACATTTCCATTGTATTTTCGTGCAGTTAAGAATATTTGTATTGTGTAAAAAAAAGGACAACCAAAACATGACAAAGTAGGAATACTTACACAAAAAAATGTCCGAAAGACTTCAAACCAAAAGCATGAAAGTACAGCATGTAGTACGCTGTAATATTTATACCAATTATAATTTGGATACCAACAACCTGTACTTAGTGCTAACAAAACATAACTATACAAAAAATTACTCAATTAACCCTAGAGTGGGCGCGTGTTTCCGCGAAACGTCAGTGGGCGCGTGGAGAGCATTTGGCCGCCCCTTTTAAATTGGCCATGTTATGTAAGAATACAGCATTGTATTCATTTATTTTCTCTGGATGTAAGAAATAGACAAATAAGTAATGATAAATTAACATATTTACTAAATTATGTTTCATGAACTTTGGTTTACAAAAGATTTTAGAAAAAGTAATATTTTAGTAGACATTTTCCTCCTTCAGGCAAATAATACCCTATACACTTAAAAATATTAATAAAAAATAACAAAACTATATGTCTTCTAAATCTACAGGATATGCTTTATCCAAACAGTCTTCACAGAGGTGTGTGCAATGTTCACTGCACAGTAACTTTGTGTGTCTGCAAGACCCTTTTTCATGCGCTTATTTTTTATTACTTGGACATATACTGCATTCGCCCATCTTCTTGGAAGATGATGAATTTTGCTATAGGTACAAAGCGAGCAATTTGGTTATTTAAAGGAATATTTAATGTGTCAATAAAAGACCTTTTGGTCATTATATTGCTTGAATATGAGCATGACAATGTCTATCAAATACTGTCGGCGGAGTATCAAGTGTTCAGTATTGGTTTCGTGAATAATTTAACTGTTTATACCGGCAATATTCATAATTGATCCTGAAATTATAAGCGTTTTAAGTTTTCACAAGAAATGCACCATGAAATATAGTCTACATTTCAATTTGCAAAGAAAACAAGACAAATTTTTACTTACGGCAGTAGGCGCGTGCTTAGCAATTTGCCGCCTGGCGAAACCTGGTAGTAAAAATCTTCTCCTCAAGCGGTCCCCCGCGCACTGATGGCGTCCTGCCTTTCAGCACGCATTGCGAACGAAAATGGAGGCAGCTACTAAAAAGCGCAAGCCTAACGGGCCAATTCTTTTACAATTTATTAACGTTTTTTTAGCAAGGGCGGCAAAATGCTCATAGCGCGCCCACTCTAGGGTTAAGTGAAAATGAAGTAAAAACAATTCAGAGCAACTTAATCATCTGTCAAACAGATTAAAAAGTTATTTAAAGTATTCAAGAATTGTTTTTTAGTATTTTTAAGATCTGTGCGTCACTGGCGAGCCATAGCATGTGTAATTGGATGAGCCAGTCGGGTCAATCGCGGGTCTGACCCTAACTATTATTGTATGTATATCCTATGATATTAAACTTAATGACATCTTAGTTCAGTAGAGTATGGACTTCTTCAAAGAAACGCTCGATTTGTGAACGTATCCTTTTGGTTTAGTAAGATACTGTAGTTAAGTGCGTTTCTTGTGGCGAAAAAGTCGGGTTATGTTTTACGGTTGGCTGTTTAAAAGATCACTGAATCATAAGATTGAAATTAAATAATCAAATAACACTAAAAGATTCTAAGATACAATCAATACCTATGTGTTTCTCACTGATGTATTTATCAAAAACGTGTAAGTATGTATCTCAGTATGTATGGTATAAAAACGAACAGACGTCTTGAGAAGTCCGTGGCTAGTCTAGTCGATTGTATTCAAATACAATTCGGCACACATTGCGCAACCAATGAGTAATTATTAATCATTATTTTTCCTGCCATCAATTTAGCAACGGCTTGTATGTCGAATTATAGTGGTAAAAGTGTAAAAGCAGAATGTAATCAGGCATAAAAAACGTGCGGATTCCATATCCTGTGGTATATGATTTGAACTATTCAACTCATCTTCATAAGCGAGTCACAGTCGTGAGGAAATCTTGTAGCTGATTGACCTCGAGTAACCTCGACCCCAATTGAGATGAAAATAAATATTGTAAAAGCATATTGATGTTCAATGTCGTTGAGTTGTTTAACTCTATATGGTCAAACAGTGTATTAGGCGTTTATGGTTGAAAATTCGAAGTTCATTAGAATGAGATAGGTACATTACATTGTTAAATTGTTAAATATTATACTGTATTTTCATTGTTCTTCTTATTTTGTTTCCTTTTTGTTTTTATTTTATTTTTTCTAAATGTAACTGAGGAGGAGCGGTGCCTCCTTACTCAGGCGATGAGCCTTATAGGAGACACCTGCCACTAGTATTTTAAGACTTTTGTAAAATGAAATAAAGAATATTTTATTTTACTTTTTTATTTTTAATTCTGAAGACAAAGATAGTTAATGCACACATTACGTCAACATAATTGCAAAGATTATGAATAATTTCCTGTGTGCTTGATATTTTCAACAATTAGGGTCTTTTTTTCTTGTTTAGTCTCAACAAATTATAAATTGATACCAACTTCACTCCTGCTGATTACATATTTCCGGGATAAAAAGTATAATCCAAGTACATAATTAAATTAATTATAAAATAAACTACCTACATGCCAAATTTCAATACATTCCGTTCAACCGCTGTGTGTGAATTGAGAGATCCAAGCGCACGGGAGTGCGCAGGCCAAGTTCCAGCAACAAGCCGCGCGCATGCCGTGCACTATTTACACGAACCGTTTCAACCCACTTTTGACCCCCCTGTAGCTCAGTGCCTATTGCAAGTACAGAGATAAAATTTGACCTACGTAATTATATACTAGTACTAAAGCAGTATGCCAAATTTCATAGATATAGCTTCAGTAGCTTCTGAAATATAACCCTGTGAAAATAGCTAATTTAGGCACTGACTGACTCACTCACTGACCGGTAATCAAAATGTTTAGGCCACTTCCAATTGTCCTAGCCTTATGAAATTTGGCACACAGGTCGTGTGTTATATGTAGATTAACAAAAAATTAAGAAATTTAAGAAAGTTGGCTTAATCGAATATAGAATTTATAATAAAAATATTTCTAAACCAGTGGTACAATGAGAATACGATGAGGAGAGGGTGGGAGGGCAGGGGGGGGTATAAAATATATTGTCATGTATTCATAAAGGTGCTCCCTCACCGGGAGCATTCGCGTGTAATGTAACATTATAGATTCGTCTTTGAGCATTACATTACAATAATACCTCCCTGACTGACGAGCATTCGCGTGTAATGTAACGAGCATTACATTACAATACTACCTCCCTGACTGACGAGCATTCGCGTGTAATGTAACATTATAGATTCGTCTTTGAGCATTTCATAGCGGTGGGGGGCTAGGGGAAGTGAAGCGCATTGATGTTACAAGTTGTATCAAGATATTACACATTGTATCTTTACAAGGTGCGCATTGTAATGCTCGGTTCTCCTCCTTCACTGATGTATGCCCGTTTTGTATCATTACAAGGTGCGCATTGTAATGCTCGGTTCTCCTCCTTCACTGATGTAATGCTCAAATCTGTAACGTTACATTACACGCGAATGCTCCCGGTGAGGGAGCACCTTAATAATACACTGTAGCGCTTATTATAAGACGTGATAACCTTGTCACATCGTGCAATTTTTATTATTCTTAATTTATCGAAAGAGACCGTTGTAGAAAGACTAATAATGTGCGCTTGTATAAAAAAAAAAACGACCGAGTCGAGCTCTGAACACTGTAAACATTGGGAATGAAGATTGGCTAAGTACGATGCAATAAGGCTTCTGTATTATGTATATTATCTTAATTCTTGACAAAGTTAAAAATGCATTGTTTACCCAGCACATGCGGCTGGACATAATGACCTTGGGAGCGTCTTTATCCTGTAGTAGTAGGAGCGAAAATCGTGGTGCGAATATCCAGCCGCATGTGCTGCCTACTGTACCTATTTTATTTTATATTATAATATAAATTTGACCGATGTACTGAATGTCATTTAATTAACTATCAACTATTCAATACGTAAACACTTGACATAAAGATACGACTAAAACAAAAAAAAATTAGAGATTTCAAATAATATTGCCCGCTACTCCAAAGTTGTTTCATGCAAACAAATTCGCGATCGCGACAACGCTGTCACTAAATTTTACGTCATTTCACTTACGTCAAGTCTAACGACGTTTGTCATTAATTAGAAAGGTTTAATAAGAAGATTTTATGACAAAAATCTATGTACGCTACGCAGTATTATAGAAGTTTTTTTTTTATTTAATCTCGTGATAACCCTGACTTGCATTTGTTTTTCAAAAAGAAGTAACTAGGTTGTCAAAATAAATTTGCTGCATGGAGTGTCCGGATGATTAAATATATTTATTCTGTGGTTAACAATGGACGAAGGCGTGGGACAAAAAGAAAAAAAATAAGTACGATTTCTTCAAAAAAAGTATTCAAATCTCACCAAAAACATACCTGTTAATAAGGGGGCCAAGTTCCTATCGGCTAATTGTTCGCCTAAAAAAGGATTGAAATCCAATCCAATGCCAAGTTTAGATGCACTTTAAAATCGATCATAATCGTCGTCATCAACAGCCTGATCCACTGGTAAACATTTGCCATTTCCAAGACTCGCCACCACATTCTAAATTTGAACTTGGCAGGTTAAATTAATTTATTAAATAGGTTAATTTAATTATTATATAAATAATAAATAAATTGAATTATTATATAAATTATACAAATTAATCAAGTATTACGCACGAAAACCTGCCAAGTTCAAATTTGGAATGTGGTGGCGAGTCTTGGAAATGGCAAATGTTTACCAGTGGATCAGGCTGTTGATGACGACGATTATGATCGATTTTAAAGTGCATCTAAACTTGGCATTGGATTGGATTTCAATCCTTTTTTAGGCGAACAATTAGCCGATAGGAACTTGGCCCCCTTATTAACAGGTATGTTTTTGGTGAGATATCTTTCACTGAAAGATAAGGCATCCAATCTAAACTTTGACATTTATAACACAAACAGTATTAAAACGATTCTATGTTTATAATATTAGTGCGATATGATGTTGCTATAAAGTTACTGGAAGAGCAGTAAAATAACAGTAAATACGTCACTTAAAAATCTCGGTTCGTTCAAGTGTGAAACGGTCAGATCTCACGAGCGGCGGCGGCACGGCTAGTCGGATGAATCACGCATATTTGCATGCCTTGAGACAAGTCCGTCCAGCCACCGTAGCATTATATTATGCTATGACAAGAGTTTGTCGCACATTCAACTGTCAAAATGCTGTGAGAAAGCCGCCATATTGAAACTTTCTGCAATAGTATGTTTTTCTTTTTTTCTTAATTGGCCTATCTTTGTGTCGAAAACCTTTTCCAACCTACGAAGAATCAAGCTTCACCGGACTTGGCAATGAAATTAAGTCAAGATTTTATAAGTACTCCGTAGTACTTACTTATATTAAGATCCTTGGATGAAGTATAGAAGTGGCCAAACTATGTCTTGTCACGCATGATACTTCATGCCAGCCCGGCTGATATTTTTAATCCTTTCACTAAAGTAAAAAATACAGCAGATAGCACAGATACACACCAATGTAGGCTAACAAATAAAGCCAATAGGTTATTAGGGCTTCCGATCTATTGAAAGTGATTAAAGTTACTTACACGTTGTTGAAAACGGATATGAACATTTCGTTTGTGTTAACCAATGTACAATACATATTATTGAATTGTAGAGTTACATGACAACGTTAAAAAAGGGGAAAGCTGTCTCAATTTTAAGGCAATCACGCGTTCTGTTGCTGTTGGTTTAAGTCATAAACAATTCAGTCGCTTAGCTACATTATTGTTGAGAGGTCCAAATTAGTAAATATCTGTCTTATTATTTTTAATTTCAATTAAAAGTACCTAAAATACGAAAACAATTCCGCTCGAAAATTACGGGGTTACAGGTACGAGTATGTACACACTATTACGGTCCAACAAAATAAAATATTCTGCATGCGTCACGTGACGCAAGAACATCCTTACGTCATCAGCGTAAGAGAAGAGCAAAATATTATCGCATATGTAAGCAGGATAGGCAATAGTCAATGTGCATTTTTGATGATGTAGTACGCTTGTTTCACGGAATTACGAGAATAAAGTCATATAGAAGATTTGTTATATCCCATACAAGCTCCGCTAGAAAGTAAGCGGCATAAAAGAAATCATCTAAGAAATAAAGAAGAATCTCACCTTTTTCGCTAGCATCATCCACCAGTATAATTTCCTTGAGCAGCGGGCGCGGCGATCGGTTGATGGTACTCCAGATGGTTCGGATGAGCGTCGTCCACGCTTCGTTGTGGAATACTATCACCACGCTCGTTGTGGGCAGGAGGTCTGGATACTTCTTGTCTTTGCATCTGTGCAAAATAATGACTATTAAAAACAAGTGGATGGAGCAGCACTTGCTTGCATGCTTATATTTCGAGGTTAACGTGTACCTAATCAAATCAAAAAGTTTATATTCGAAGTACGATTTTACAATCTAATTTTTAAATTTACAAAGGTTTATATTTGTTGTGCTTGTAATAGATTTTTTTGGTTATATAGTTTAGTTTTTCTACTTTGACTGGTTGCTTTGCTGGTTGTATATTCGTTTGCACTCTTTGTTATATTAATAAAATTGTATAAAATAATAATTTATAATTTTTGTAATATTTTGAAAAGATGCAACGCCTGTGGAGTTTCTTCCGGCGAGTTCTTCTCCACAGAAGACAGCCAAATTGTGAACTCGCCTCGACGTCGAAAAGGGATTTGTAAAATCTTACTTCGAATAAAAAAATTCGACTTTTGACTTTTTTTGACAAATCATTTTTAGATGACAAATGAAGTTAATAAGCTTTGCTTTGTGTACTTTACAAACTCTAGTGTTACAATTCATTGTGAGGCTTCTGACATGGCTTATGTAAATAGCAGCCAGGGCCAATAACTTTACGTGCCTGTTTATCTTTATTTTTTTCAGACAATCAGGTAATTCAGCCTGCAATGTCCTGACCAAACTGGGGAAAGACGTGGAAAGACTCACAAAGTCATGCCTTTTTTTGTTATATTACTTAACCATTAACGCTGCACTACGATTCGTACTCTGAACTTCCGTAATGTAAAAAGAGCTACAAATGTGCAACGCTGTATATAATATTATAATAATAGCACAGCTTAAGACGTTGTAATTTAAGGAATGTTATGGAATACGGCACAACCAACTCACTAACTATATTTTAAATACGAAAGTGGATATTTCTGTCCGTTTGTTTAGATTTGCGGTACGGATGAGCGTATTAAAATGATATACGACCTCTTTTAAACATTGATAACTTTTCCCCGCAGCAGGTGTAGGAAATAATAACAAAAGCTAATCGAGCGAAGAAATAAAAAAAAAAACAATCTTAGAACAAAACTCAAACTAATACACAAGAATTATTATTTTCAAGTACATTTTTGCTTAATTATAAATAAGTACTCAAGAAAACTCAGTCGATATGTTATCTATTAAATATCTTAAAATAAAATATGACTCCTATAAAAAGAATGAGTGAAGGCCTCTTGAGTATCATCCAGAAAGTCTAACGTATAATACACGTAACGTATGTAAGAACAATGAGGAAGTGTCCTAAAAAAATCTAATTAGTCCGTCAGTTAGATTACTAAAAAATAATGTACACGTATTTTGTTTTTCGTCTGACAAACGAAAAATGCCGACGATACAGCACTTTGAAATTTCCAGTAACGACACGCCGCGCCGCCGTACAAATTGTACGAAACAAGTGACGTCATAGTACCCTTCTCATACATTTTGATTCGGTAAATCTTCGTCAAATTGAAAAAAAAAAAAAATACGTGTTAAATTTTTTTCGATAATCTAACAAAGGGACTCTAGCACTTGACTCATGTTTCCAGCTTTTAATTTTACTTCAATTGGTATAATTAGCTAAGCGCCACTTGTTAACGTCTTGGTGAAACTCTTTGCGTAGAACTGCATTTTAAATATTTTACAAAAAAAACATAATTGTGCCCTTTAAAAACCGACAACTTTTGAGAAAATATTCTTAGCAAAACAATATTTTAGGAAATGTATCACTTTTTTTTATATTGCGACGCAACAACTTTGCTTATAATATTATTCTACTTAAAATAAAATAAATAAAAATTATAAAGAACACATACTAATAAATTAGTATGCTCTTTCTAATAACGTGTAGAAAGATATAATTATCGTAACGTTATAGCGATTATGACAAACATAAATAAATCAACTACCTTATGATTACATTATTTGCAAGGTTTTATGAGTTCTATGACTAAAGTCATGAAACAAAACGTATCGCATGGCTACGGTACAATCTTAGCTATTACTACTAAGCGTGGGGCATACCTACATACGCCATTTCGTGGAAAAGCATTTTGTACACCGTAAAAGATCAATTCAGTCAGGCGAAGCGGTTACTTTCCTCGTCCGTTGCCTTTATTTACACGGTAGACGTGTGCGTTTTCAAACTCGTATTTTGTTGACTAAACTTATCAGCACGTTTTCAAACTACAACAATGTGATGTTACGGGTTTTGGATACGAGTGATACCCACCCATGAATGGCTTCCAATCATGGTGACAATTTCAATTCTAACTCGAATCTAATCGGTTGAAATCATTTGATTTTAAATATGTTGGACGTTTACAGCTATAACGCAATTCGTAGTTTTTAAACAAGTATTTAAGTTCTGTAAGTGTATTCAAATACCCACGACGCGACGGAGTGCTATAAAAAGACAAAACAATCCCACCAATTAACACTAAGTACTATCTTCTGTCTGAGAAAAATATATTTAGACAAACGATAAACACCGACCTGCCTACTTATTGTATTGGTGGTATTGTCCTTAGAAGACAAATATGTGCAAATATGCTCGTACAGTCAAGAGTAAGATGACTTTGCATCGATCTTAAATCCCTTAAATAAGAGATAAAATCGCACCTTGACTACTCTTGGCTGTACAAGTTATACGACGTTTCGTATAAAAGCGATAATTGGCCATTTGACTCAACCGAGTGTACAAACATCTTGATAAAAAAAAAATTAAACCTGTTCTTAATCTACAGCGGAAAGCAATACCGTTTACTTTGGACTGAACTAATTCCACAAACTACTCATTATTCACAAATGCTAATACGAAATACATGTGCTTGTGTTATGTACGAAAATGTGCCACCTTAGGTGAAACTGGGTCAAGGTCGATTAAAACGTTTTCCATACTTTAGCAAGCACGTTGCGCTATACTATTCACGCGAACGATCCCCTAAAACGAGATTTTTTTTAATAAGACCTCGGCTTAGGTGATCAAAAAATTTCTGCCCATTATTATATTGGGGGAGGCCTTTCAGCAGTGGACGTCTTTCGGCTGAGATGATGATGATGATGATAATTATCTGATAGCAAAAACATTACGAAATATAGTCCCTAAGGTTAAAAAATTGTCCGAAAAATAGTCGACAGAAAACACGTGAATATAATTTATCTTAACGGATGGTATGACGGAAGTTCAATTTAAATAAATTTTCCTTATATATAAACCTTATCAATTAGGAACACGTAAAAATGCTATTAATTACTATTGCTATTGCTTTGTTATTTTATTTATTGTTATGCTATGCTTAATGCTATTTCTACAAACGAAAATGACAAAAAGTGGATATAATTTACAGAAAATATCTAATCTAGGCTATCTAGACATATATTCAGCCGGTGCTTTCTAGGCATAAATTCAGCCGGCAGGTATGTCGAATAGCGGTACATTTCGTTTTGCAACAACATTTGATAAAACATTTCATAATACTATGTACGTTATTCCTACTTGTGTGCAAGACAGTCTAAATACTGAACAATATTTTCGAAAATCTAATTAGCAATATTATTCAAGCAATAAATTTCACATGTCACATATTGTGAAAATATATTTTTTGCTGTATTAAAAGAGATATTTTTATCTATCGTTGTAGTAGCAAATTCAGGTTCAATGTGGTAGATAAAAGGTCATGATCGTCACTAAATATAACAAGTAATAATATCTAATAAAAAATACCTGCTACTAGTTTTAATTCGTTTCAGTATTCGAATGAGAATGAGCCGAAAGTTGTTCTCGAAACTATGTTAATAAATGTCCTTTTTTATTTTCTTTTTTTTTGTGCTAATTTCGTCAGTTTTCAAATATAATAAAAAAATGTACAGTCAACTGTAGGTTCTTTAGTTCTATAAATTTATCTAAATTCTGAACTAAAATCAATACTAATCTTCATCGTCTTAATATTTATATATACATCGGCTTTACCCACAACATTTTCTATGCCCAAAGTTGCCAAGAATTCAATTGTTACCATTTCCCCATAAGAATGAAAAAGACCGCGACTAACATTTCAGTTTACTAGTGTGAATTGAGAGAATTACTAGTGATATATCACCAATATAATTTCTCTCGTCCGGTGAAGCTTCATACGTCGATTTCCCGACACAACTTAGGTCATTCTGAAAAATATCTATCTCTCCTAGCCTTATCCATTTGGAATCGGCTCTCCTAGTACGCTTTCGCCAAATAGTTCTGTTCTGAGTTGTCTTTGGTCAAAGACAAAGTATTTATTTTTAACATTAGGATATTAGTTACATGTTCTTTGCCTTGGTGTTATCTCGGCCTCTTTCATGTCTAAAAATATTAGCAAAAAAAAATTAAAACCCCCGCCACAATACCGTCACTTGATCCTTTCAACAACTAGAAAAGAGCTGATAATCTTCGAATGGCTGAAGATATTTTCTTGGATCATAGCTAAGGACACTCGATTGTAACACCTTGCAATTAAAAAAATTCTAGATCAAAATCGGCGCATCCGTTTTTATTTATTTATTTATTTATTTATTTATTTATTTGTACAATAGTAATATGACACTGAAACATCAACATAATATATATATAAAGGCACTGATCCATTCTTGCTTGCGTTCCAAGTTTATTGGGTGAAGTTTGTATGCTTGGCGTGAGTTAGCGGGGAAGGAGATACCAATAATAATCATATAAAGTTTGGTCTCACTTTAAATAACACAAATATCTCGCTCTTTAATAGCAATGAGATCTAATTTACCATAGTTTTCTAAATATAAAACGTTCCACCGAGCACTTGGTCGCACATCTACGTTTACCGCCAAATTATTGACCGTAAAAACTGTTTTGGCGCCAGTCTCGGAGTTACGTTTAGAAATCACTCAAACATGAATTTTCGTCTAACAATATTCTCGTCTAACAATTTCCCATCTACTAATAATTTTCGTTCAAAAATCTAACAATAGCGCTTAAAAATCAGGTGAATCAATATCTGGCGCCGCCGTCACGGCCAACCTGACTATCGCACGGCCTCGTGCGCTTATTAAGAAGTTGGTTAAATTGCAAAAAAATCAAAAGAGAGTGTACAATAAGCACTACAGTCGCTCGTCCATTCCTGACAAATACTGACAATAGTATTCACTTTATATCTCAAATAAAAAGTCATAGTCAAAATACAGCTGGCCCGGGCGTGAGGCCCCTTCCACCAGGACACCAGGATCTAGGTAACATGGCCCGATGCGCAAATGGCTCTTTCAACCAGTTACCCTAGACCGTACTCCCTTCCACCAGGACACCAGGATCTAGGTAACATGGCCCGATGCGCAAGTGGCTCTTTCAACCAGTTACCATAGACCGTACCATAGAACTACAACAGCATGGCTCGGGCGTACAGCCCTTTCAACCACGGTAACAGTGTGGCCCGGGCGCCTAAGGGCCCTTTCAACCACGGTAACAGTGTGGCCCGGGCGCCTAAGGGCCCTTTCAACCACGGTATCAGTGTGGCCCGGGCGCCTAAGGGCCCTTTCAACCATCTCCAACAAAACAACTGTAACGAGGCGCATTGCATGCTACCTCGTTGCCCCGTTTCTACTTCATTTCTCATCTCATTTACCATTTCTTTCTCTAAATTTGAATATTTAATTTTGGAATTCATTCAAAAATCATCCGTCAAATCATCAATTTTTATTTTCACAGTATCCTTTCTCTATCAAACCTGTAACTAGGTCTCTCATCATGTTTTAACTTTAAAATTCAATAAACGTAAATAAATGTATTTCTACTGTAATTCGTGAATAAACCTTTCTAATTCAGTGCTAGTGGAAATTGGAGTTTCAATTACCATTTCTTGTAGCTTTCGACGAGGAAGCTTTCGTTGAGATTACCACTACCTTAAGAGTTCACGCCGCAGGCTCGCCCAGGAGCAAGGCGAGCCGCGGGTGTGACACAACTATACTCTCTCTAAGGAAAGCGGAACAGCGCTGTCAAATAAAAAAGGAATTGCCTCACCAGCTAATGTAGACAGTGTACCCCTGGCCCCTGGGTAGCCGGCATTCACATAGATGGACTTCTTTGGTCAAACTGAATGAGCTGCGTAGATGTGAATGCTGCCTTAGTAGTTCAGGACTCGCCACTAGAAGCCGTGTAGGCAGCGCTTCCATGCAACTCAGAAAACCCGAGGCGGTTGCTTCGTATCTCGAATCGGTGTTTTGCGCATTTATCTCATTATTTAAACAATGCCCTTCGTATCCCGCTTCTGATAAAGGCACTGATCCATTCTTGCTTGCGTTCCAAGTTTATTGGGTGAAGTTTGTATGCTTGGCGTGAGTTAGCGGGGAAGGAGATACCAATAATAATCATATAAAGTTTGGTCTCACTTTAAATAACACAAATATCTCGCTCTTTAATAGCAATGAGATCTAATTTACCATAGTTTTCTAAATATAAAACGTTCCACCGAGCACTTGGTCGCACATCTACGTTTACCGCCAAATTATTGACCGTAAAAACTGTTTTGGCGCCAGTCTCGGAGTTACGTTTAGAAATCACTCAAACATGAATTTTCGTCTAACAATATTCTCGTCTAACAATTTCCCATCTACTAATAATTTTCGTTCAAAAATCTAACAATAGCGCTTAAAAATCAGGTGAATCAATATCTGGCGCCGCCGTCATATATATCAGCTATTTAGAGACAAATCATTGGGTAGTAGCAGTAACAGGTCCAGAAACCAATGAAGAACTGACACTCACGTGATGTATTGACAGTAGCAGCCCAAATAGACCAAGGCCCGTGCCAGGGCTAACTACAACTTGTTTCGCGACTACTTAACGATGACGACCATCCCGTTCCGCACCCATTGTAAAATGTTCCTTTTATAAAATAAATTTAAAACAGTAGCAAAAAGCAGCAAGGAAAGAAAAAAAAAAAAAAACACATAGGCAATACTATTTAATGATACAATAGATATTGATATTATAGACATTAGTATTATATCCAATAAATATTTTATTAAGGTATATATTATATAAAACAGGAATACATACAAGATAATTTGTACACATAGTAGATATTTGTACACATAGTAGATATTAGTTTAGGAGCTACGATGCCACAGACAGTCAGACACACACGTAAAACTTATAACACTCCTCTTTTTGACGGGGTTAACCTTTATAAGACAAAATAACTTTATAAAATTCATTCGTTTTCGACTTTATATTTAGGGTATAAGGTTAAAATTAAGGTGCCAATATAGTGGCACTGCCTTGTAAAGAGTTAAAAAGAATATTATATGACGTTCCACGTGCAAAGGTACCTTATGGTCGGTATTAAGTTATGCATATCCCTGTAATTAGCAAATAATAAGCTATTCAAATCCAAAAAGATTATTTGTTATACAAAAACCCACCATAAGGTACCTTTGGACGAGGAACGTCATTATTGGTAAGATGTATGAAGAGCGATTGGCTTACTTCTCAAACCGGACGTCAGGCAGCGATCTGTTGAGCGAGATCATCTCGGAAGCCATCAGGTTGAACTGGTTCTCCTGGAACTTCTCCAACATCACCTTCTCTTGTTCGATGGGGATGTTCACCGGCTTACCTGCAACACGACACGAGCTTACTATGGAGGCGAAAATCGACATTATGTGATAAAGAAATACGGCTTAAATTTAAATAAATCTAAAGACATAAAGCAAGCTCAAAAGATTTTCATTGAGCATAAAGGTCTTTCGGTAGTCAATAGACTAGGAAAGAAATTGAAATATCGCTCCAGTTTTTGAGGTAAGAGACAAATCTTGTAACAAGTTGCTAATAGTGCCTTTCGGAATAACTTTGACCAGGGAGGGCGGATATAGCAACATGTTATATATTTGTAATTTACTCAATATTCTCTTTCATTTGATACATGGCATGCTTATTTATTTTTTCATTCTTTTGGCCGCCATTTTGGGTTTCAGGTACAAGGAGTAATTTTTCGCACTGCTAATAGCGATTTTCGGATTCAGCGCTGTCCAAAACCCCCAAAAACCATTATGAGCAACTTGTTACAAGATTTGTCTCTGACAATCAAAATTCAGATATTGTTTTCTAGTCTACAAGACACTTTTCTAGAAATCAGGACGAAATTATTTAAATCTATATTAATATTATAAAGAGGTTTATATGCATTCTATACTCCGAAAGTACTGAACAGATTTAAAACTTTGTATAAAAAGATAGAATAGATATTGGGGAGTAACATAGGCCACCTTTTCCGGCGGGAAAATTCCTCATTGTCACGGAGAAAACTGTTAACGCGAGCGGAGCTTGACTAGACTTAAGGAAGAACGAGGTTTATCAAAAAATAGTTAGATAGATTTTTCATAGTTTTAGTGATCTTAATAGAGAAATCAAATACAAGCTTGAAATATTGTGATTTCAAAATAATAAAATCGTGTCGCTTTAGTTAAAATAACAACTCATAAAAATATCCCTATTTTAAGAAACTGCTTTCATTATAAGTTTGTCACCACTTTCCTAAGATGCTGTCATCGCTTCGTCCGCTTTTATTTTAAGATACACATTATAAAACCTACTGAAATTCGTAGTATTTAGAATAATGTGGATGTTAACGGAACTGTATTCTATTGACATAGCTGTTTGATATATTCAACAAATCGTACATATTATAGGACCGGATAAATAAAAAACATTGCCATATTGCGGAATTTTAATGAAAATAATTTTGTAATGGATATTGTTGTCATAAACACAAAAATATACACGTGGCGCCCCAAGCGTAGGTTTTTTATTTTTCTGGTTAGGCTTTAGTTACGCCTTTTGTCCAGCAGGCTGTTAAATCCAGAAAAAATAGTCTAGGTCTATTCAATAGTATATTAATTAGGTTTTATCAGGTTGTAGTTCGATAGTTAGTTAGAACTTAGTAGTTAGTAGTCCACCTACAGTTATTGTGTGTATGGATTCTCCTTTGGGGCTAAGAGGTGGATTTTTATACATATGTATAATAAATATGTACGAGACGAGCTTTACGCCTTCAGCGAGACATGGCAGGAAGAGGCACGGGAAAGAGAGTCAAGGAGAGAGCGGAGAGAGCCGTTTGCCCAGCAGTAGGACACATTAGGCTTGTTAAGTTTAACATAAGATATGTATATGAACATGATTATGGAGATAGCTGTAGTAACGGTTATTAACAAAAAAAATCCTATGTTAAAAGAAAAGACAAAAATCTTGCGTGAACACACAAATCCACACAATAAGTATACCGGGGCATTCACGAGCCAAAAATTAAATTCAATATTAATAAAAAAAAGTGTTTACTAATAGTAAATCATACAACCTTGGGTTGGCTGGCAGACTCCAAGAAAGTTTGTCATAATGCATCATAATCAAACAGATAGAGACACAGACAGACACGACACATTAAAGTTTACTAGCTTACGAATCATAACAGCAACCAATAAAGTTAATTCAAATCTCTGCGACGCATGACTTTAATTTAAAGTATAACCAATTTGGTATTCTGTGGTATAACGTCGTTTGCCTTGTTTCACGAAATATGCAAAATAGCGCATACGAATGAACATTCTATCTATTATACCAGCTATCCGACACGTGACTCTACCCGTGGGAATAAGGCATAATTCCCTCCGTAAAAAGTAGCCTACCTTAGAGAATAAAATATACATAGAGCACGCGCATCGCTCCGCTGCCTTTGTGTCAAGCGTAAGCAGATTTTAGCAGATTTTGTATGGGCGGTGAAATCAATAACATTTTTCTTTTTGGATTTGTTCCTCGAGTCATGTTCGCAACTTATCACTGCACATTTTAAAATGTTCTCCTAATAAATTACTTATTTTCACCGGGAAAAACAATCAGTTCCGATGATCATTTGATACTAAACGAACGCGCTGAAATAAATAAATAAATAAATAAATAAGATATTCGGACTGTTCATATCCGTGCTTACGGTACTCTATCCCTCCCAGAATTTTTTCTATTTTAATGTATTCATTCTAAATTTTTTTGCGGCAATATTAATAATTTTAATTTATTGCTGCTATGGTATACCTATATACAAGTACATTAAAATAAATGACTCTCCCGCCCCCCCCGCAATCCGTTTCACCCCTCCCCCCCATGAAAAGTGTCCCATTTTACAGATTTTCTCAATTTTCAGGAAAACTATACAAGCTAGGACAAAATGGTCAAAGACAGAATTATTTGTCTATAAACTGCCTACCAATAAGTCCTAACATTCATTTTGATACGATTTATAGTTTCAAAGCTATGGTGCATCAAAGTTTACTAAAAATGTGCGCTTAGCGGAAATAACACATAACATAGAAAAGCAACAACAATATTTATATTTTTTTACAAGAATAGCGTTTATCTAAACAAAATAAACATTTTTTATTTATTTTTTTATATAGTAAGTACTGAACCGATTTTGGTGGAACTTGGCACAAAGTTAGAATAGACCTTAGGAAAGAACATAGGCTACAATTTACCGCGAGAAAATTTCTCACTCCCACGGGAAAAATTGTTAAAGCGGGCGGAGTTGGCACAAAGATAGAATAGACCTTGCGGAAGAACATAGGCTAACTTTTACCGCGGGATAATTCCTCATTCCCACGGGAAAAACTATTAACGCGGGCGGAAGCGAGTTGTGGTATATTTGGGTGATAAAAAGTTATTATTATTTTTCCAACCCCAGTTTTCTGGGTTCAATTCGTTTCCTCGCCATAATTGTACTTGATGAAAAGTACGCATTGAATGCTGAAAAGCTGCTCCTGATGAAGGTGGTAACTTTGATAATATCACCGTATCGTCAGACCAACATATCTGTTTAAAATGGACGTATCGTAACGGAATTAGCGCGCGAGTATTTAAATTGTGATTATTTGCTGGTTATCAATTTTTAGTCATCTTTGATGCACCATAGCTTGGAAACTATAAATGGTATCGAAATGAGTGCTAGTACTTATTTGTAGGTAATTTATTGATAAATAATTCCGTCTTTGACCATTTTGTCCTAGCTTGTATAGTTTTCCTGAAAATTGAGAAAATCTGTAAAATGGGACACTTTTCAAGGGGGGGAGGGGTGAAACGGATTGCGGGGGGGGAGGGAGAGTCGTGTATTTTAATATACTCATATATAGGTATCACGTAGCAGCAATAAATTAAAATTATAAATTTTGCCGTTTTTCCCATACATTGAAATCTAGAATGAATACATTATTTATACTCTAAGGTAGCCTACGTTTTTTCTAATGATGTAACTTATCACTGCAATTTTAATCGCAAACTATTCAGCCGTTTATGCATGAAAGCGTAACAGAGTTACTTTCTCATTTATAGATAGGAGCTGACAAATAAGCATGTAATCACCGGAAGGAATGAAGATAATAACGACATTAAAGGTAGGTAAACAATAAGGTGTATGTATTGTCAGTGTTGTATTAATAATATTTTCGTCATGAAAGTGGTAGTTGATTGTTTCCGACAACACACTCACTCCTCTCGAGAACAATGATCTTGGATATCGATCTGCGGCGTCAATGGAAAGTCGATTCATTGTTACGCAGCCGGTATTTATGGCGAATCTGCCAAACGCATTTAATTATAATGAGTGGCCCAGATAAAAATCGAGAGTTTGAATTGACGCTCTTAGGCAGTATAGATAGAACATTGAAATTAAAGTTATCTGGTAGAAATTGGTACTCAGCAATAAGGCCGCCTGTATATACACTTTTTATACTTTTTGAGTATTATGCTGTATTGTATTTTTTGTGTACAACAAATTATATTATTCTTGAACTAGTTAAAACTAGAGGTGCGATTATAAAGCAGTTTTACCTCACGGTTTATTAGTAAACAAAATTTAAAAATTCAGTAATTAATATTCTTTCCTTACATAGTAATGGAAATAGTTTATTTCTAGAAATCACTAAAAGATATTCTTCGATAAAATTACTAATTTCATTGTTTTGTTATTCTTTCTGTTCTTAAGGTATTATAATGAAGTGAAGGATGAATCTTTTAATATTTGTTATGTTTTGTAGATAGTTGACTGGCCGTCGTCGTACGAAGTTCTTTTCGTCAGTCGAAAATGCGAAATTCACGATTTTGACGATGCGATTTTTGCACCAATTCTCATTTATAGTGAAAGTGTGACAGTTGGCCACGAAACAACGGGTACTACACACACACTACACATAGTCATAACATAGTTTACGACCAACCTGACCTAGTCTATACGCAAAAACTAAATACTAAATGTCACGGCCGCGGCCAAGCAGATGGCAAGACATTTCAGAACGTAGAAAGTACTGGTTTACTGAGGATTAGATCAGTTTATGTTTACTGGTTGCACTACCTTTAGCAATAACGACGTTAAGTGTAAGAGGTGTTTTTGTATGCGATACATACATACATAAAATCACGCTATAACCCCTAACGGTGTAAGCAGAGCCCTTATTTTTCTATTTATACTCTAAGGCAGAGCCTATGTATTGTTTCCTTTGGTTTTTTATAATTCCTTCGTTAATTAAATACTATACAGACACACTTCAAATAAGTATGCACTCGTGGCCTGAAACGACCTATAATTCAATACTTGTTGCTATAATTCCCTAACTATCTATCACGAAATAATAGATCAGTATGAAGAGTATTGAAGAGGAAAGATTTGATCGTTTGTTTGTTTGTTTGGTTGCAATGAATAGGCTCCGAAACTACTGAACCGACGTTAATGAAACTTGGCACAAAGATAGAATAGACCTTAGGAAAGAACATAGGCTACCTTTAAACGCGGGAAAATCCATCATTTTTACGGGAAAAATTGCTAATGCTGACGGACCCCGGGCTAGTTTTAAATAATGTACGCACAGCGCTCCGTCTGCTTACGCAGTCAGAGCAAACGCTAGCGAAGTTCACGGTCATAAGATTCGTAATAATAAATAACTGATTAAAACAACAGTTGAGTAAGGCGTCTGCTTAATTTGTTAGCATTCCTTAACAAAGGTCAAAACAGAAACGTCTAAATTCTAAAAGGAAGATATCTACATTACATACTAAAACTTTTTTAAATCCGATTGTTTTCAAACGTTGCTTATTTTATAATATAACACAAATATTAATAATCATGATTATCGTCATATATGTATACTAACTAGCTTTCCGTCGCGGCTCCGCCCGCGTTAACAGTTTTTCCCCTGGGAATGAAGCATTTTCCGGCGGTAAAAGGTAGCCTGTTACTCAGGATGAATGTAGCTTTCTAATGGTGAAAGAATTTTTAAAATTGGTTCAGTAGTTTTTTATTTTATTCGTTACAAATATACACAAAAATACAAATCTTTCCTCTTTATAATATTAGTATGATGATGGAAACGACACGACGACGACGCGACGACGGTATTTAGACTGCGGGTGATTGTGGTCAATTGTCATCCTTGAGAGTATATTGATTGATCTGCATTCAATCATTTGTGGTTAATGATTAGACTATCAATTAGGGATAAAGGACATCATTCACGTTTCATACAATGTTGGACCAAAAAAGTGAAAATGCCGGCCAAGGAAAAAAAGTGTATTTTTCGGATAGAACACGTCGTAGTTTTTAGATTTCTTTACTTTTTTTTACATTTTCTTTATATTTTTTATATTTTTTTTACTTTTTTTTCTTAATAATAAACAAAAAAAAGTCGGTGAATGATCATTCTTATGCATCATAATTATACTTTCATAATATATTTTTTAATTATATTAAACAAATACATACTTAATCCATGTGGGCCCCTATTACAATAATAAAAAAATAAGTTAAACTACATAAAATAAAGGAATACAATATATTCAATACAATATGACTACATGCGCTGTGACATGCGTCAAAATAATACTTTTATAACAACATTTTTATTATTTTATTAATAGCGTCTAACTATACAACCATGGGGTGCACAGGATTAGTGTCATAGTAAAAGAATACAGGAATTGTGTGTTCTACCCGAAAGTTATATTTTTTTCTGCTGGCCGGCACTTTTACTTTTTTGGTCCAAAATGAATGATACCCTTTACCTAGAAAAAAAAATGTCGACAACTTTTTTAATAAATAACAAATCCATTATTAAAAAATAATTAGTTTTGTTCTAAAAAAATATGTATAGCTCTCCGCCCCGCGGATCCGCCCGCGTTAACAGTTTTCCCTTGGGAATGAGGTATTTTTCCGCAGTAAAAGGTTGCCTATTATGTTATTGTGATGTGTAAGCTATATTACTGTAAAGTTCCATTAAAATCCATTGAGTAGTTTTTGCGTAAAAGAATAACAAAAATCCATGCATTCTCACAAACTTTCACGTTTACTATATTAGTAGGATATTTTTCAACAACAGTATCGTAAACAATAATTTAAATTAGTAAGTACCCAATAAAAAGTTTCTATACATATATAAGTAAAAAAATAATAACAGGGTGGTCCTAGGCAGTGAATTTTATTGCTCATTACTATGGATGAGAAAGTCAAACATTCTCTCAGTGTAGGCAATAAAGAAAATGGTGTAATCTGCATTGCACTACTGTCTATTTCATTTTTATAAAATTTAACTCCACTTACACAGTTGTAGTTGAAATGAGAATATTTCATATTTTATATTACGTTATTTATATGTATAATAATATTATTTTTATGTGAAATTATTGTTGAAAAGTGTTATTATAAAGGTCCACAAAATAAATAATTCTTCTTTGACACACTATCTGATAATTAATCTTCTACAGTAAAATAATTATTACTTTAAATCAGTTGAAAATTAAATGAAAGTTGAAAAATCCATTATGTAAATGTGAACACTGTTGTGTTTTCCAATACTAATTTTCATTTTTCATACAAACTTGTATAATCATTAATTTTGTTTTTATGACGAGATTGCAGGAAATAGCTAGATAAATAAACATTTTAGTACCACTCATCTCTGAATCTTATATTCTCTGTTCCGATTGGAACATTACTTAACAATACTTAGCATTGCGTTTTCCAATCAAATACTTTTTCTAAGATGTAATGTGCTGATTTACTAAAATTTTAATAAAATTAATAAAATAAAAAAGATACTTACCCATCTCCCCAGGCTTTCCTTCATGAGGTGGCACAGGTGTCAAAGGCCGCCATCTCTTGAGCCTCGACTTCAAGTAGGGTTTTAATATCAACCCTTCATCACCAACATCTTCCTCCAGAAGATTATTCTCCTCCAAGTTTGTGTCATGATCCTGTATGTCTTTCTTCAATGCTGCTGCTATCGCTGCTTTCTTTCCTCTCACGATTGCATCATTTTCCTTTTGAAAATAATAATAAAAATTATTAAAAATTTTAAAATCTTGAATCTTCACCAATGTTGCCAAGAATTGTAATTGTCTTTCAAATTATGAAAATTTTGTTATAGTTCATAATTACCTATAGATCTGATTCACAATTTTACTATTCTTTTACTTTATTTATGAGTAAAAATATCACAAGGGCACCAAAATATTGCAAGAGATCAATACTTCTTGTCAACATTTGAAACTTAAGGGGCTCCCCTATGCTAAGTGGCGCCGCCATCCGTTAAAAAATAATTACTCTATGAGTAAACAGTTTTTCAAAAATCCGGTAGGTCATTTTAAAGATTTGGTGTTTTAGGATATATACTTCTCATCAAAAAAATCGAAACACTTCCGTACTAAGTTTGTTTGCAAGGTGTTTCGATTTTTTTGATGAGAAGTGTATATAGAAGCCATCAACTCTGTTAGTTTGAGTTTGATGAAGTTACAGATAGAAAATTTGCCAAAAGTGGCCGTTTTTAGCAAATTTTCTATCTGTAACTACAGCGGACTATAATAAATACAGTTTATGGCCGCTATATATACTATAGCACGCCAACTTGAAAATGACCTACCGGATTTTATAAAAAATGTATACTTCGCGAGTTATTATTTTTTAACAGACGGCGGCGCCACTTAGCATAGGGGAGCCCCTTAACTAAAATTCTGATATAAAGCAACTTATTGCATTTGTATTTTACATTAATGTGTATTTTGTTCTTCTGTGTAAGTATTATTTATGTTAACCTTGTCTTGACATAGTAATAGTATAATTTTGAAAATATTTAAATAGGTAGAAAGAATAAGTTCCCAATGTTAAACTTTAGACAACATAATTTAATTTAATTTTATCATATTAAAGCAGAAAAAGACTTACAATTAATGTATTAAAACTTTTTCATACATAAAATATTAATTTACAATTTATTGAATTAATTTGAAAATTGTGATAGTTTAGATATCGACGATGAAGTGTAATGACCTCCTAAGTACAATTTTGTCCATTTCGAGATTCTTATGTATATAGATTTAAAATACAAATTCGCATGTACGGGCAAGACCATCAAACTACATTTCGTAATTTATGATGAGTTATTGAAAAATGAAAATAGCTTCTAAGTTCATTTGCGTAAATTTTGCTGCCAATATCTCCTATCTACGCCTCACCCGTGTGTACTCTACTTTGATTAATGTTTCATCTCAGACGAAAGACGTCCACTGCTGGATAAAAGCCTCCCCCAAAGATCACCACAATGATCGGTACTGTGCTGCCCGCATCCAGCGACTTCCCACGATACTCATAAGATCGTCAGCCCACCCTGCTGGGGCCCTCCATCGCACAGCCGAAATTCGAGAACCTTTCTGCCCGAACGGCCGTCGGTTCTACGCGCAATGTGACCTGCCTACTGCCACTTATGTCTAGCTATTCTTTGGGATATGTCCGTGACTTTGGTTTGCCTGCGGATCTTATCATTCCTGATACGATCGTCTAGGGATTTTCAAAGCATAGGCGTTTGCATTGCTCTTTGGGTGACTTTGAACCTTCTTATGCGGCTCATCATAAGCGACCACGCCTCAATTTTGTAAGTTTTCCCTGGCAACACACATTAGTCAAAGAGTTTTGACTTGAGACACTGGTGTATTTGAGATGAAAAGATATTTCGCAACTTCCTAAATGCTGCCGAGCCGAGTTGGATGACGACTGACCATCTTCTCGAATTTAGATCTACCTAAGTGAACTGTTTGTCCCAGGTAGACGTCTACAACTTCGAGAGCTGAGTCCCTAACTTTTATAGGTGACATGAAGTTTGTCTTCTCCATATTGAATGTACTTCCCATTAATATTGATGCCATGGCCTTCCCGGTCCAGAAGCTTAAAGCCATCATCCAGTGCAGCGGTGAACATTTTCGGAGAAATAACGTCTTCCTGTCTCACACCCTGCTGCAGCTGCATTGGCCATAGAGTTCTGATCCTGGAGTCTGACATGATGGCGTTCAAACACTTCAGCACCTCAATGTATCGGTAGTCAATTTTGCACCTCTGAAGAGATCGCAGCACTGCCCTAGACTCAATGAAATCGAAGGCCTTCTCATAGTCTACGAACATTAAGCATAGTGGCTGGTTATACTATTCGTTCTTCTGTACAACCTGCCGAAGCGTGTGAATGTGATCTATAATACTTATAGCCTTTTCGAAAACTAGCTTGTTCGGGAGGCTGGAAGTCTTCAAACCTGCGCGTGGGACGATTCGTGATGACTCGAAAACAATTCTTAGAGATGGGTCTGTAATTCTTCAAAATGGTTTTATCGCCCTTTTTAAAGAGGACTATAACGCCTCTAGCCATGCCTGCGGCGTTGTTTCTTCGAAGGTGACGAAGTTTAACAGTTTCTGAAAGGCTTTCAAGACCGGTATGCTTTCAGAAGCTCAACAGTTATTCCATCATCTCCCGGTGCCTTGTTTTTTTTTAACTGTTTGAGACGTTCGAGATGTCTTTGGTATAGAGCTAGGCCTAGCTCTGGGGGCAGTTGCAGCTTGGCTGACAGCTGTCCGTGTGCTCTGTACAGCTGTCTATAGAACCCCATTGATTTCCTCCATTAGCTGAGGCTCAGATTTCACAGTTCTACTTACTGTCCGCAGTCTTCAGCTTCGCCAATTGGCTTGTCCCATCGACAGATCACTTACAATCACTTTGGGGCCTTTATTAATCTTAATGGCCTCTTTAATACGATCCGTATTAAACTGGCGAAGGTCGCGAGTCGAAGACTTTGATATCTGTTTATTGAGTCAATCAAAGAAAGAAGTGTAAACAAATAAAAATGTCTGATGATAACCATTTTCTCCTTGAATTTCTGATTGTTTTAATTTGCAATATCTCCTTACTTACCCACAACTATCCATAATTTCAAAACAATTTCTCCTAACTACCTAAATACATAAAAAACACATGATTTCATTATATACAAGTATGTCATAAATTGAAGATTCTGATGATTATTAAATAACAATAAAAAAATATTTCATTAATAATTGTTTAAAATAATTAAACGTTTTTTTCGTTTCCTCGAAAAACTACTTTTTTGAGATAGGAGGTCATTACACTTCATCGTCGATATGTAAGCATGATCTAGTTAGTTACTCATTAATCATTACTATTAAATAAGCCAACGTAAAGTGCAGAGAAGTGGTTCTGTCACTCATATTAGAAACCTGATGGACTACCTTTCACCTCATTCTTGCATCAATTCCAAGACTCTCTGACCATGCTTGTGTCGAAAAGGTATGACTAATCAAGCTTCATCGGACTTTGTCTAAATATTTTTCCACACAACCCTATTTTTAGAAGCAACATGAACTAAATCAATAAACATCTGTTTATGGGCTTACATCAACAGTGTGGTTAATTTTGTAGCACCATAAAATAAATGATTGTTTATAATAGTTTTTATGAGTCTACTTTGAAGACTTAAAAAAATAAGAGGTTGGTTGTTGTATCAGTGATACTTTTGAGTAGATAATTCACTGTAATAGTAGGTAACCAGTAAACTGCTGACTGAAAAGTTGTTGTTTATCTTTTTTGTTTTACCACAAGAAATAAATACAGCCAAGACTTAGAGAGGGTGGTATGAAATAACAATATAGTGATTAGGGATTCATACAATTACAGGCACAGGTGACAGGCGCACAGTGATTCTGTTATACAACAATTAGGTTTATTTTTTATTTAGGAAGTTAAATTTGCATACTTAAGCACCTAACTATTTTGGTAGAACAGTTAAGATGGTAATTATAAAAAAATCAACTCTTACTATAATATCACCGTTGGCTTTCTTGCTGCCGCACTCCCATCCGTCGCTGAAGCAGTCTGAGTATGTCGCCAGGAGAATCACATCGATGAGGAGCCATACCAACGAAGTCAGTAGGATTATCCGACATGTGTGTATCCTAATTTTACTTCTGAACATTTTAAATAACTAGCACTACACACACTGCACTTTTGTTACTGCCACATGACAATTTTTAACACGAGATTCCCGCCGATCACCTGAAAAGGCCACAAAACTATTTTGACCAACAAACTGTTAGTACCTAAGACGGTATGTGTAAAATTAAACGTGGCCACTTTATACCCCCGGGTTGGTTATCGGCAGCCGATCACAATATCACACTTTAGCTAAACGAGTCTAAATCGTAATGCACAAAAACACAAAGTAGGTTTCCGGATGTAAACTAAGGATATTGCACGAAATCATTTACTAAGTTCTGATAAGATCTAATTCTATATTCACCTATATACGGAGTTATAACAATTTTCAATTTAAGTCAGGTAGTTTATTGTTATTTACAAATAATTTACACAATATTTCTAGTAAGATAATTGATAAATTTTTGCGACAAAATATATTCGACGACCCGCCGACGACAGCTAAACGTATACGTCAAACTTTCTTTTCGCATGCGTAGTGCGTGTCTGTCCAATCGGTTCGGATACACACTCGCAAAACGTGTATAGGTAGCTGTTAAAATAACGTTATTGTAATGTAACAGCTACATACAAATTCATGGCAGGATTCAGCCACTAGTACATACTATATTTATACTGTGATTCGGCAGATTTATTGCCGTCTGTCCGTGGCAGATTCAAGTAATAGTGTTCCGTGGGCAGATTCGCCATTTTAGTAATGGTCACACTGGTTGTCTTGTCTGTCAGTCAGGCAGGCAGTTATTTATAAAACCGGCTCTACATTCTCCACAAAACTAGAGAGATGAAAGGGACGCAGTTATGCGTTAGAATGAGATGCAAATACACCGCACTCACTCTTGTCTTGCGCATACACATAACTGCGTCCCTCCCTTTCGGCTTTCGAGTTTTGTCGAAAGTGTATGGGGGCTTTAAGCCGGCACTACTTCGGCAAAACCCGAGAGCCGAAAGGAACGCGGTTATGCGTTAGAATAAAATGGAAATACACCGCGCTCACTCTTGCGCATAACTGCGTCCCTCGTATTGGCCATCATGCATGTCTCGCTCGTCTAGTTTTGTGGAGAGTGTAGTGCGGCTTTTATTTCAAGCAAGATTTTTTTTTTTTTTCTGGTTTTGGCGCTAGGCTTGCAATGCAAGCAAGCTGTCAGTCGTGTCGTGTGATCGTGTGTCAGTCAGTCAGGCAGTGGATTCATCAAGTGGATTGTTTGTTTTTGAGAAAATAAATTTAATTGTGCTGCAGAGTAATTTTTACCTGGATCTATATTTATTTACCTTACCATGACAATGATGATAAGCAAAGTATCGGTGCAGGACGCATCTCTGCAGACTTGACCCGCAACGACCAGTGAAGTGAATTCGATGGTATTTCTCGCTACTTTTTCATCAGTTGATTACGTGTCTTTATTTAGATGATAATTAATTTGTTGATTTATTAATCATGAACAGAACCAAGAATAGTTCAAAAATGGGAAAGACTTGTAACGGTGCTGAAGTATCTAACCTGGAATTGAACTCTTACCGTCTGATTTGTAATGATAAAACGCCGCCCGATATAATTATCAAGTATGAGAAGGAGAGGTCCTGGGTGGCGGGCGTGCAGATGTTCGTTTCATTCCTGCTCGCCGGGTTCGGCATGGTCGCCGCGAGCCTGCTGCTCGACTTTGTACAGCACTGGCCGGTCTTCAAACAAGTGTCTGAAGTATACATCTTAGTGCCTGCCCTGCTAGGTCTAAAAGGAAACCTGGAAATGACACTTGCATCAAGACTGTCAACTCATGCCCACCTAGGAGATCTAGATACTAGTTTGAGTGCCTTAGTAATAGGTAATTTGTGTCTGGTACAGTGCCAAGCTGTTCTAGTTGGATTCTTAGCTGCTATGGCTGCTGTTGCCATGGGCTGGATCCCAGATGGAGACTTTAACATCCACCATGCATTGTTGTTGTGTGCTTCTAGTGTCTTAACAGCTTCATTGGCTAGTTTTATTTTAGGTCTAATTATGATTGGTGTTATTGTAATTTCAAAGAATTTAAACATAAATCCAGATAACATTGCCACACCAATAGCTGCCAGTCTAGGAGACCTGACAACCTTGGCTCTGTTATCTTGGATAGCATCACTGTTGTACAGATCAATTGGCACTAGTGTGATCTTACCATCTATTATTATAATTATTGGCGCTGCACTTGTGCCTGTGTGTGGCTATGCAGCATGGAAGAATAAATTCACAAGGCAAGCACTAGACGAGGGTTGGGTGCCAGTTGTATCTGCTATGGTTATAAGTAGTATTGGCGGACTGATATTAGATTATACTGTCTCAAATTATAAAGGTATTGCAGTCTTCCAATTAGTTATTAATGGAATAGGGGGCAACATGGTAGCTGTTCATGCGTCAAGGTTATCCACATTATTACACACAGGTGAAAAGGAAAACTCAGTAGTTAGCAGTACAACTAAATTGCTACTATTGATGGTCATTCCAGGACAGTTAATATTTATTTACACTATAAGTTATTTACAAGCTGGTCATACATCTGTCACTCCCACTTTCATTTTGATTTACATGTCAGCTGCTTTGTTGCAAGTGTTTCTTTTACTGACTATAAGTCACTACATGGTCTTGTTGATGTGGAATGTCGGAATGGATCCAGATAATTCTGCTATACCATATCTGACTGCCCTTGGCGACTTGCTAGGAACTGCACTTTTAGGTGTAGCTTTCCACATACTTTATGCTATAGGAGATAAGGACAGTGATTTAGGAGATTAAAATATTGTGTATACCAGTAAAATATTTGTGGTTTCTTTAGTGTGGGCCATAAATTAGATGATTATAAGCTAAAACTATCATTGCCATTAAATTGTGTCAAGTACTTAAGTTTAATTTTATTTACTTTTAAAATTGAGAGGTACATAATGCAATAATAGTATTTATACAGTACTTATAATGAAGATGAGTTTTAAACATAGATTTTAAATAACTCAAAGTACATAGTAGCTTTGTATATATTTAATGATGTTAAATTATAAATAACTATTTTGGTGGTGTGTGTGTGGTGTGAGGGCCACTTTGCTTAAACTCAATGAAAATATGACCTTGATTTAGTGTGCATTGCAAAACAATTGTGCAGTTAATATCAGATTTTGTGCAACTCAATTGAGCGAGTTGTAAGCTGAAATGTTGGGCCCTCAATCCTCCAATGGAGGATTGAGAGCCCACCTGTAACAGAGAAACTATGCGCACTACAGAATCGGTCTTTACGGCAAACTCTAAGTCCAGACGTAACAAAAATTGTGTCGTAGAGATATTATCGCAAAACGCTTTAGTATTTTGTATATCTTCGGTCGAAATTGGCCCTCAGAAGTCTTTTTCGTACTCTTTTATTGTCAAATATTAAGAAAACCCTTTACATTCTGGTTAAACAAATGATGTCAGTAATTGTGAAAATAATTGTGCGATTTTGTGCAAGCAAGAAAACTTCGCTACCTTTCGTAGTTTTTAAGTTATGACGTCGCAAAGATTTGGGCCCTCAATCCTCCACTTTTTCCTGTTTTTTGTTAATTACGCCGTAAGTATTAAACATATAACAAACACAAAACCGTCATTAATTGTGAAAATAATTGTGCAACAAATGTGTATAATTTGTTTTTAATAAAAGTCATTAATTAAGTAGCAATCCTTAAAAAATACTATTTCTGATGCGGGTATGAGGTAGGGTGACAAGAATTTCGTCCTATTCTACCGTCATATGAAAACTATTATTACTATATTTACTAAATTGTGATTATAAGAAAAGACAATTTAAAAAATTATAAATTGATATAAATTAAAATTTAATTAAATAAAAAAAAATAAAGATAACAGAAATTTTAGCAAAAATAAATAAATAAGTTAATAAAACATTTAAAATATATTATTAATTAAAATAAAATGCGATTAAAGAAACTCAAAATTAAAATGATCATTTAATTAATTTATTTCGTTTTATGTACTATGTCATTTAAATTCATCTTATATTTTTATATATTTAATTAATTAAAAAAAAACAGGTTTATTATAAAATATTTAATATTATTGATTTATTTATTACTTCAATTGGTTTGACTTACTTTTTTATAAATTTAATTTAATTCTTTTTTTTTTTATTAATTACATTTCATTACATTATTTTTTTAATAGTCTCCTTATTATCACAATTTAGTAAATATAGTAATAATGGTTTTCATATGACGGTAGATAAGGACGAAATTCTTGTCACCCTACCTCATACCCGCATCAGAAATAGTATTTTTTGAGGATTGCTACTTAATTAATTACTTTTATTAAAAACAAATTATACACATTTGTTGCACAATTATTTTCACAATTAATGACGGTTTTGTGTTTTTTATATGTTTAATACTTACGGCGTAATTAACAAAAAACAGGAAAAAGTGGAGGATTGAGGGCCCAAATCTTTGCGACGTCATAACTTAAAAACTACGAAAGGTAGCGAAGTTTTCTTGCTTGCACAAAATCGCACAATTATTTTCACAATTACTGACATCATTTGTTTAACCAGAATGTAAAGGGTTTTCTTAATATTTGACAATAAAAGAGTACGAAAAAGACTTCTGAGGGCCAATTTCGACCGAAGATATACAAAATACTAAAGCGTTTTGCGATAATATCTCTACGACACAATTTTTGTTACGTCTGGACTTAGAGTTTGCCGTAAAGACCGATTCTGTAGTGCGCATAGTTTCTCTGTTACAGGTGGGCTCTCAATCCTCCATTGGAGGATTGAGGGCCCAACATTTCAGCCTACAACTCGCTCAATTGAGTTGCACAAAATCTGATATTAACTGCACAATTGTTTTGCAATGCACACTAAATCAAGGTCATATTTTCATTGAGTTTAAGCAAAGTGGCCCTCACACCACACACACACTTTTGGTGCTACTTGTTATATTTTTGTACTTATTGTAGAAATCTCACTTAATAAATATGAGTTTCAGTATGTACAATAATAATCTTGTTTTCATTTAGTTCTGCTGTCCTGCCTGATAAGTTGCTTATCATGTGGCTTTCGAGGTGAACATCTGGTGGCTGATAAGTATATTCACTAACTATTCATTTATAAGCAACAAGCAAAGAGAAAAATAACCAACACATCAGTCAGGTGTCTGACAAGATTATAGTAGGTAAATGGCATTAGATAGTTTTAATATGTTTATTTAGTAGGCAAATAAAAGTTGTCAATGACAAACCTTTAGGTACTCAATAAAAAACCCAAATATATTGAAAATGACTGGTTTTCTGTTTTAAAAACAAGCCTACTATGAAGTTCATATAGCTCTATTTATCAGTCATTATTAAAAACACTGATCAGATCAATTAGTTGACTAAAAGTAAAGACTTCTAATATATTGATGGATAGTGGATATCTTGTGTATGCTGTTTAATATGGTTTTCATACAGTAGTACACCAGCCAGGTGTCTTGTACCACAACACACACCACAGCCTTACATTGAACTTGACATCGAAATTTAATTTTAAAAAGACTAATTTGCCCCTAACTTAGCCTTCTACTTTATAATAATACTTGATAAGTGAAATTTCAGAAATAAAACGAAGAAATTGCTATTTTTGTGTTTATTGGCTTAACCTAGCATCAGATGTTTACTTCACTTCACGCAATCTCCTTACGGCCGACCGGCAGGAAGAAGCGGCAGTAGTGGAGAACACCCAAGCACCACCAGCAACTGTCCTTTTGCATCGCTTGCACGACCAGATGCCTACACAAGACCTCTTCATGGCATCCTGGAATATAGGAAAACAATATTTTTTGTACAAAACTTTAACTCACAAAAAGATTAGGGCAGAGAGTCAACTTCATTCGATTAATTTAGGAATTAGGATGTGAATGACATTTGAAGAGCTGCTTTAATGGTGAATAACATAACTTGATTGTAGGTTATGTATCCAAATTATATGTAAACATTGCATTGAAAAAACTTTATCTAGCAATTACTATTAGGAGTAGGAGTGAGGTTGAGAGAGTCAACTCTAGAAGCATAGATTACAGCATTAACATCGAATGTGATATACGTAAAGTCTTACTAACCTTTCCACAGAACGAGCAAGTGTATTTGGCGTGCTGGGTTACTTCCATCTTCTTGACCATCTTACGCAGCGAGGCACCGTAACGTGTGCCATATTTACCAGTAATTCCGACCTTTTTGGTGCGCTTGGCCTGAAAATATGGTTAACATTGAAGTTTGTTTGGACTTGAGCGAGTCACAATAATATTACAGCACATATGACGAGAAACACTAAAATAATCTTCACATAGATTAGATCACTGTACTGGCACTTTATAGCAATTAAACACTGCGAATTAGATTACATGATGCCTCTAATAATTACAAATTACTATCTCACCATTTTTGATAACTCGTCTAACGCAAAAGTTGACAAGGGAAAGAAATTGACAGTTCGTTCGTAGCAGTGCTGCCAACTGATGTAGCCAATTTAGCCAGAGAGAAAAATAATTTTAATACGGGTGTAGCTAGATTTTATACAAAAAGGTAATAAAAAAGTTGCTACTAAAGTGTGCTTAAAGTAGCTACTTACTACTATACGTACCTACGTATATCTATATTCTATTATTCAGAAGGATTTGAGAGAGGATTTTAATTATTATCCATAGAAAATGAAAAAGGTACTTACTTTTCTTGAGATTGTTAGTAATAAAAATGATTTATAAGAATATGTACCGTTTTGCTCTATTGCAAACCTTTAAGTTTTTAAAAAATCAATACAAATCAGTTATTTGTGTCAAACATGGTATAAAGGATGTTTAACTATTTGTCATAGTCATAGTCATAGTCATTTATTTATTGCACCATGTGGTTACATTAAGATGTACAGATAAAGATTTGACTCACACATGAACCCTGTCAGGGCACTGCAAAATACATAATTAAAGAATTCTAATTAAATATATCAAAATTAACTTAAACACTTGAAATCGATCATTAAATAATCCTAAATACAATATACATATTTGTTTCTAATTATACTATACGATAAAATATATATAACATTTAACTTTGAGCTAAGTCACACTCGAAAAACTCTCGCAGGGTGTAAACGCATTTAGTTATTAAAAGTTCTTTTAATTTTTTATGGAATAAGGCTTCTTTGTCAATTTGTTTTATATTTGCAGGAAGTTTATTAAATATTTTTACCGACATGCAATATGCACCGGAGCCGACAAGTTTTAGTCTGGTCGGTGGCTCTGCCAGCCTATTTCTGTTTCGCAAGTATCGCGGTTGGGTGTAGTGATCTTTAGCTTGAGAATATAAGTGAGTATTTCTTTTGACAAAACAACATATTTCCAAGATATACATTGAAGTTAAGGTTAAAATTTTTAACTTAGTGAAATGTGCTCTACAAGATTCCAATTGTGTAATATTAGCTAGGATGCGAATGCATTTCTTCTGGAGTATAAACAATTTATGTCCCTCTGCTCCATTACCCCAAAGGACTATACCGTAACTCAACCAGGAGTGTGCAAAGCCGTAGTAAGCGTTTAAGGCAGTTTTTAGATTAGTAGACCTTTTTAATTTATAAAGAGCGTACGTAAAGCGCGATAATTTTCCGGCAATCTTTTCTATGTGGGGTTTCCATTCGATGTTTGAGTCGAACTCTACCCCCAAAAGAGTGCAGGTTGTTACACATTCTACGATACTAGATTTATATCTATAATTTATAGGTAACGGAGTTTTTTGTCGCGGTTTAAATTGCATTAATTTTGTTTTTGTTACATTAAGTTCAAGGTTGTGATCATCCAGCCAATCTGAGATTACATCAAGTGTTTTATTTAATTGGAAATTCAATTGCGTTATATTATTACAAGACAAAATAACAGAGATGTCATCTGCGTATAAGATACATTTTTGATCTAAGACTTTAGGTAAATCGTTTACGTATAGCAAAAACAGTAAACACCCAAGGACGCTACCTTGTGGTATAGAGTGGGGTATATTTACTCTGTGTGACCTAATAAAATTAATAGAATTTTCTCTTTGGTTAAAATTTTCCATCTCTACCAATTGTTCTCTATTTGTTAAGTATGAAGTAAACCAGTTATGCGCTAATCCCCTTACTCCTATGCCGTAGAGCTTTTCAAGTAATATTTTGTGACAGACTTTATCATACGCTTTGCTCATATCGAGCATGAGGCCTACCGCGTACTCTTTTTTATTTATTATATCTAAAACTTCTTTAGTGTATTTAAAAAGTGCAGTGGTTGTGGACCTATTTTTTCGGAAACCGTGTTGATTGTCGTCATAAATATGGAACTTTTCACAGAACTTATGCAGTCTGTTTGCCATTGCAGTCTCAATTATTTTAGAGAAAGGCGATAATTTTGCTATGGGTCGATAATCATTAATGTCGAGCGAATTTAGTTTTTTAGGTATTGGTTTTATAACAGATATTTTTAATAAATCTGGAAAAATTCCTTCCATAAACGATTGGTTAATTAAGTATGTTAATGGGATCAAAAGGAGATTTTTACATTTTTTAATTAGGGTCGGTGGGAAATCGTCAATTCCGACACTGGTTTTGTTTTTTAATTTTCTAATAATATTATCTATTTCTAATGGAGTAATGGGATTAAGGAACATTGTATTCTCATTTGGCGATAAAATTGATCTGCCTCCAGGAATTTTGTTTAAGTCTTTGTTAGAGCCCACGTCCACAAAGTGCTTGTTGAACGCATTCGCTATCTGTCTTGGTTCAGATAGTATATTATTGTTCACGGCTATGGTTAAGTTTTTTCTTGAATTTTTATTATTTTTATTGGTTTCTTCATTTATTATTTGCCACATGGTTTTATTTATATTATTTGACTTCCTCATCCTTTTAATATTACAGATTTTTTTTGATATGGTCACTGTTCTCTTTAGCAATTTTTCATATGTTTTATAATATTTCTTTAAAATAGGGTTTTCAGTTTGATTAATTATTATTCTTAATAGGCGTTTATTTTTACACGACGTTTTTATTCCATAAGAGAGCCACGTTTTTCTTTTATGCTTTATTTTAACGTTTTTCAAAGCACATGTTAAATTAAGAATTTCAGTTAATTTATTATGAAATGCTAAATAATTTTCGTTTATATTGTTATCTGTTTTAAAGATTTCGTTCCAATCAATAGATTGAATTTCACTTATAAATTGCTGTACATTCTGTTCCGTAAATAACCTTTTATTTATGTAGTGATAATTTTTACTGTTAGTATTTTCTGATATTAAGCTAAACAGAACTCCTTTATGGTCACAGAATCCAAATTCTTTAACTTCAAAATAAAAACATGACTTTTTTAGATTTGTGAAGAGGATGTCCAAGCATGTCGAGGATGTTTTGGTTATTCTTGTAGCCTCTTTTACATGCTGCTGTAGATTGCAACCCTTTAAAAGTAATGAAACTGAATTTATATGATTAGATTTACTAAGAAAGTCTATATTTAGATCTCCTCCTATTATAATATGTTTATTTAAATATTTTCTACATAATATTTGCATGAGTTTTTCGAGTTGACCGTAAAAAATACTTGCTTCTCTATTATTTTCAGGCCAGTACATAACAATCACAATTAAATTTAATTTTGGAATCTCAATAGCACATATCTCTATTATAAATTCTACTGTAAGAGAGTTAATATCGTGACATTCTTTAAAGCCAATGTTATTTTTTACAAGTATGCAAACGCCTCCCCCATCGTGTTGACTTCTGTAGAAGGCACTGGCCACGTCATAGCCTTCCAGCACTAATAAGTCTCTTTTTGACGTTGTTATCCACGTTTCTGTTAAACCTAGCGCATCAATTTGATATTCTTCAGTGAGTGCCTCCACCAGGTGGAATTTATTGTTAATACTTTGGATATTTTGAAACAATATTGTTGTTGTAGAATGATGATCATGAACGAAAGGACTTTCTTTTAGTATTATTCAGGTGGTTTGATTTTTCTGAGGATGTGTTATTGTTTTCGCCATAGTTATAGTTATTATGTCGGGGAGCAGGTCCTCCACTCTGGTTCAAAAACGTGGTGCTATTTCGATGATTCTTCCGGTATTCTTCTCTTTTTTGTTTACGTTCTTGTAGCCCATTTTTATCCATGTATTCTGAAACCCATAATCCCGTGTTTTTAAAAAACTTTACATTATGTAGTGCGTAACTGGCCATCCTTTTGCTTAACAGCTCTATAACTACAGGTCTGCGCCAGCCCCTCTTTCCTATGCGACTTAGGTCTTCTATGTAGCCTGTCAAGTCGATATTAGCAATGTTATAAAAAATGTTTATTATTCGATCATGTAACTCTTGTTCTGTTTCGTTGTTGTACTCGTTTAACCCATATAGAACAATGGTTTTATGAATAGGTCTATCCACGTTTTCAGTTATTCTTATCCTATTATCGGTACAAGCATTTTCAGTAAACGACCGAGATTGATTTTCAGACTTTTGAGTGATTTGTGCATATGTGATTGGATATTTCTTCATTTCGGTTTCTATCATTCTTACGGTTTTTTTAGTTTCAGTAAGTTCACTCTCTAGATTTGCGTTAATCTTTTCTAGGTCTTTCAATCGTTTATTAGTTTTATCAGTTTCCGACCGTAGTGTGCTAAGTTCTGTTTCTAGTGACATATTCTTTGCCTGTATACTCTCTATACCCAACTTTAACATTTGAACCACCTCTGAGAGCGCCAGTGTTTGTTTTTTCTGCTCGTCGTGCTGTCTTTCAACCTGTGTTCTAAATTCACGGAGCTCATGAAGAATGACATCTGTAGAGTCAGTAGGTGTATTTACCATCATCGTGCTCCCATTAGGCGGACTGTCCACCGATAGAAAAGACAGCTCTGCCTCAACAGTTGGTACATTGCAGCTGCGGGAGTTTCGCACTGTTACGTTAGGGTGTCTTTCATTTTTTGTTCGTATTTGGGGGTCTTTGCTAACAATTGTTTCCCTCGGAAAGGCTAACAATTGTTGGATAGGTGAGTGGGTATTGTTGGCCTTAGGTTGGCTAGATTTACATTTTTGACATATCCATTTTAATTTATGTTCGCTTGTCATAGTATTGTAAAATCTCTTTTCGGGTACATTTGCACACTCAAGATCATAAGTATCTGAACATACTGAACATACCAAAAACCTTCTGTCTAATATTTCTGTCGCACAACGCACAACCCGCGCATTCTGATGGCATTTTTATTTTTTTATTTGCAGTTTTACTAGTTTATCAAAAGACAATTTTCAGATCAAAGTTCACTAGATAATTAATCCTGCTGTGAAATTGTGAGCAGCGTACAAGTCGTGCTTTGCCAAATATTTTCAACAGGCGCTTAACGATAGAGTATACTCAGGCGGCCGAAAATTGCCGAAAGTTCACGATGACTCCGCCGCCGCCGCCGATCGAGCGCGCAAGCGATCAATCTGCGGGTTGCCCTAGGTCAGGGTTTCGAGCGTTATAGGCGTAAATTTGAACTTTAATTGCCAAAAAACTCACTTGTAACAGCACTGTTTGAAGTCCGGTAAGCACAATATTGTAGTACACACTTTTATCTTTAGGATAGTATAATTTGTTTTTCGGTAACTTTAAAATTTGCACAGAATTTGTAATATTTTTACGGAGCAATTTACACGGAGTGTTAACTGTGTGAGAGCGCACGACGTTTGCATAATATTTAAACAGTTACCTGTAGGCCTACTATGTTGTAAGTAGCGACAGGCTCGAGAAGCTATCAAACATGACATAGTGACATTAGATCCATAGTAGATCTGTCAATATGTCGCGTTTGACAGCTTCTCGAGCCTGTCGCTACTTACATAGTAGGCCTACAGAAAAAGTAGCTAAAAAATAATGAAACTGTATGTAGCTGCTTGACGTTAAAAATGATCTAGCTACGTATTAAGTAGCCAAGTTGGCATCACTGGTTAGTGGGCTGGATAGTGATGTAAATATATTATCGATAATCAATCAATCAATCTTAAATCAATATTACAAAAATAATAATTTTATCGAAGAACAAATCTTTAGGGCAAAAGAAAAAGGGCAGACCGAGAAGATAAATAATTTTTGCAACAATCTAATCAGGAGAAAATGCAGATCAGAGGGCCGGCTAGGCGGCTGTTCGCGTAACATTGAAATAACCTCAGGATTTAAAACCACAGATGAAAAAAATATAAAACATCACTAAATTACGGTAGTATAACAGAACAGAACGGGTCTTTTATTTTTCTATAATACCAATATAGATAAAAATAATTATCTAAGTATATACCTTTTCCTTAAAAGCAGGTTTTTCACGGTAGTCAAAGACAAAAGACGAAAGGGAAGGAATCGCAAGACCGAGTGCGGTGTATTTGTATTATAATCTCATCTCATTATAGTGCATACATAACATAACTGCGTCTCTTTCGTCTTCTGTCTCCCGTTAAAAATAAGTTAGATGTTATTTTCTGTAACCGTTATTGTTACTGCTGTTATTTTTACTCTAAAAGTAAAAACCGCGCAAATTTCAACTCTACTGATGTATATAGATCTGTCATTGTTTGGCCTAAAGGTCTTGAAACCAGGCCATAAATTAAACAAAAAAAAAAAAAAAAAAAAAATTCTGTCATTGTCAATCGTCTCACTCAACCATTCATTGAGGAGGATTTCAACGACCTACAAATTGGAAAAGGTCGATCCCTTCGCGGTTCCTGAAAACCGTCCCGATCACCTGGACGGCATAGTATTAGTTCAAACACAAAATCAAAAATGTTGCGAACGATCATTGTACGAAACCAAGCCCTGAGCGGCACTCTGAAGAAAGCTGTTCGATCCAACATCACAAGATGTATGAGCACGGAAATATTGAGAAGGAAACAATGTAACAAGTAAGTTTGTTATATTTTGTGCTATTTACTCAGCAGTGGCATAATATCATCTGTTTTGATATTTTTTTGTGAATATTCATTGATTAAATGGGTATCGTTCGTCAGTAAGTTAGCGACATCAATTGCATAACCAAACGTCAAGCCCTGCGGAAGAACACACATGCTTTCGTCTGATGCCGGCTGGATGCCCTTGACGTGTCTGTAATCTGTGGTGTCACCGATTTGTAGGCATGAAAGACACATTGTTTATGATTGAGAACTTGATCCTTAAAAGTCACATGAGCACTTACTACAGTAGTCAGAATAGTCACAAGAAGTTGTAAAGTAAAAGTACTAGAAATATAATAAAGCTCATAAATAACAATGAAATGTCTCTAGAAATTAATTCACTTGTGGATAATTATATCTTTTTAATTTAGAAAAACAAATAGGTAATATAGACTCTACCAACAAGAGCTGACCATTTTGTCATTGAGTCACATTGATATTGATAATTTTGTTTACATAAGATTGATGGTACGGAAGAATAAATCTCCACTAAGTTATCTATAAAATCTTTGCATTCTGGAGATAACATACTTTGTTATACATAATGTAGTTCTAATTTGGTATTGACATCCTTTCATGTTCCAATAATATTTTTTATTTAATTTGAAGCACTTCTAGAGTAGCATTTAGATATGTACCACATGATTATGTTTTTTTATTTTATAATATAAATAACTTCTACAAATAAAATAAATATATAAATCAATAAGTAGGGTATACATTCATAAGTTTATTTATCAGCATAATATTGTATGTAAGCTTACTATAAAACATTATTATTGTAATTTTGTAGTTTTCTTTTCATAATCATAATAATTTTCCAGTGACTTTATAAACTAATACATGTTAGATTTTTTGTGCATATTAAAAGTTGTATAGACTACTTTATGAATGTTCCAAACAAATTAAAATTAAATAAAAGATAAAATTTGTATTACAAATAATTAATCAATTATTTTTCAAGACACCGCATACCAAATCTGCCAAGCAGATTCAACAGGCTGAGGGGGAGGTTGTTGGAGCATTCCCCCTCGAAGACGACTGTTCCACACTAGGGTCGGACACAGATTGGCTTATTGTGATGGAACAGATAGCCATGTTGCAGGCAAACAAATAAAAAATATATATATTTATATCATAATATGCTGAATGGAAGAAGAAAACTCACTGCACCAACAACTGTTAATATCAAGCAAATAAGATTTTTAAAATAAAAGATAATGGACAAACTTTTTTGAATATAATATTACCTTTTAAACTCATAAAACTGCACCAACCCTACACCTAATATTAAGTCAACCCAAACGATATATATTTTATTAATAAAAAATGTTTGAAATATATTAATACATTGTAATTTTTTAGATTGTCCTCACCTACACAGAAGCTGGTAACCCCACAATGGAGTACACAGGTGAGGTGCTATGCAGATCTGCCCTCTCACTCCAAGATCAACCTTCCTGCTCTCTCCCCTACCATGGAGAGTGGATCCATTGTCAGCTGGGAGAAAAAGGAAGGAGACAAACTAAATGAGGGTATGTGTATTTTAATAAAGATGTATGGATGGATGTTTGTTACTCTTTGAGAGCAATGACATTCTTAAAAATGTTTAGAAATACAAACTTATAATAAAAAAATATTGCCAACAATTATAGGTAAGGTATATGATACAAGATACCTATCTTATGGGTAGAATACATGGTCTAAGAAAACAAGGTCTAAAACTCTGACTATGTGACTGACACAAGCCTATGTCATTTTGCCTGTTTATCCTTGTTGAAGCATTCGTCTATTCTATTCTTAACACAAGTCAATGACAGGTCACATTTATTTACCTTCAATTTATCACTCTCTGATACATTGTGATTCACATGCTTTTATTTAATAAATAACATGTGTGATGTGATGATAGATAAGAAAGGTGAATAAAGATCTATTAGTTTGGATTTAACATCTTATAGCTGAGTAGTATATTTTTATAATATACTAGCTTTCCGCCGTGGCTCTGCCTGCGAGGCTGCGTTAACAGTTTTTCCCGTGGAAATAAGGCATTTTCCCGCAGTAAAAGATAGCCTATGTTACGCAGGTTCAATGTTGCTTTTTAATGGTGAAAAAAGTTTTGAAATAGGTTACTGAAATGATTTCAAAACTTTTTTCACCATTAAAAAGCAACTTTTTGAGCTTATTCATTAAAACACACACACACACACACAAATACAAAATTAAATCTTTCCTCTTTATAATATTAGTATGACATGATGACAAAACTTTAATCACTTTAAAATCACAGTTAATAAAAACATTAAGGGGCTCTACCACGCTAAGTGGCGCCGCCACCCTTTAAAAAATAATAACTCGGGAAATAATCAATTTTTCACAAATCCGGTCCACAGAACTGGAGTCGGGGTGCTGTAGAATATATAGAAGCAATCACATATTATGTTTATTATAATTCAATGTAGTTATAGATAGAAAAAATGCGAAAAGTGGCCGTTTTTCGCAAATTTCCTATCTCTAACTACAGCGAGATACAATAAATAAAGTTAATAGCTTCTATATATCCTACAGCACCCCGACTCCAGTTCTGTGGACCGGATTTTTGAAAAATTGATTATTTCCCGAGTTATTATTTTTTAAAGGGTGGCGGCGCCACTTAGCGTGGTGGAGCCCCTTAAAGGCTGGAGCACATCGGATGCGTATGCGTACATGTGCACGTAGCACTGTGTTTAATGTATGGTCTGCAAGCGGTGTGTCCTCTCTCATACAGTTCCATACATTAAAACTCAGTGGTACGTACACGTCTACG
>OX419597.1:5568509-5594775 GCA_948473455.1 Teleiodes luculella
CCGCACTGTTTGGAAAGTTGACGAGTTAGGAGGCAGAAGCGAAGGCTAACTGGCTTTATGGGCACGGTTCATCACAGTATATGACACGTATTTGTAAAGGATGGATGCTAAAATTTACGACTGAATTTTTGTTATACTGCATTGAATTGTACAATAAATTATACAATTTAATAATAAATATATGGGGACATCTCTCACACGGCTATTTGACCCCAAATTGAGCTACAGGGTTGTCAATGTCATATTTAATGTATATTTTTATTTACCTAATATTTTTTCACAAACTAAGCCTTCAAGGACTTTTAGGTAGCTAAATTTTCCTCTTGATTGTAAATTTAAGGAACGTGACAGGAAGTTTTTATAATAGGCAGCAAAAAATATAACGTTTTAATTAAATTGTTATCGCACTAAAATACTACAAAAATATGTATTTTTAGGTATAATAAGTTTATTGTTTGGTTTTTAATGAACCTTTACAAAGTTGTGAAATATAAATAAACTTTAATTAACTCCCGACGAAAAAGAGGGGTGTTATAAGTTTGACGTGTGTGTCTGTCTGTCTGTATGTCTGTGGCATCGTAGCTCTTAAACGGATGCGCCGATTTAGATCTACTTTTTTTTGTTTGCAAGGTGTCACAATCGAGAGTGTTCTTGTTATGATCCAAGAAACCAAGAAAATATCTTCAGCCATTTGAAAATCATCAGCTCTTTTCTAGTAAAATTGTTGAAAGGATCTAAGTAATGGTTTTGTGGCAGGGTTATTTAAATGTTATTGATTAAATGAGAATCACAGTATTAATTATTATATGGTAAGAACCATAAATTATTACACGTAATGAAAATTTAAAGGGTACACACCTGCGCAGTGGCATTTAAACTATACCTATAAAATATTGTTGGCTAATAACTTATTCAATTAGTCATCTTTATTTTATTTTACATAATAAACCATATATTTAAAAAATATTCCCAACTTGTTGCACCCTGCACGCGGCTAACACCTGCTTAATTTTTTAACTTTTCCTGTCGAAATAATATTTTTCTGCGGTAAAAAGAAGCCTATATGCTTATTCACTGCCAGATCGGGCTATTATGCGCTTCTGTGGCCAAATGTTTCTTAAAAATCTTATAATTCAATTTATTGCAAAATAATCAAACATCTATTTTTTTTAATAAAAAATATATTTTGCATTTTTAAGCCTGTAATAGATTTAGTGGCACTGAAAATTGTAGCTAAATTATTGTTGAAATTAATAATAATAATAATTTTAAAACGTTATAATAAGCTCATTAATACCTATTGTTAATAAGAGCATGAAGCTAGCCTGTAGTCCTGTATAATATTATATTATACTGATAATAAACCAAGTGTAATAATTTATTTTATATAACTGGATATGCCGTATATATTTTGTACTTATAATTGGATATCGAGTAGGTACTTAATGTAGTTTAAATTTCCTGGTATTTTCATGCGAAATCTACCGCCTATCGCTTGTGTACTAGAAATAACTGAAACCAGTCTATATAGTGACAAGAAAAGTTAACGTTATTAAATATTTTTTTTAAATTAAACCTTTCAAAATTTTAATAAATAAATTACGAAATATTAAAACTATAATTCAGAGTCATTCAGTCGCGAATTACAAAACAAGAAACGTACCGGTCATTAATACATCACGAATTAATTGGCTCTAAATTCCTAGTAACCCTGCTCCTTGCAATATACGACATCAGCCCAAACAAGACTTGTAAACAAATCTAGTTGAGAAATAGTCTTCCAAATACGGAGGCAGCCGTCGCTTTTCATTATCAATTTATCAGCGCTGAAAACGCGTTTATCTTATCAATATAAACGTCAATTAGTGTAAATTCAGTGAATAAAAGATACTACGGACCGTTGAGGAGTACCAGGGGGCTAGAAGGTGTGTGGAGGTTGCTGCAAGCATCAGAGTGTCGGCAGATGTCGGTCGAAGGGGACGCGAGGCCCTGAGCCGCGCGCCGCCGCGCCGCGCCTCTTATCACCTTATCAACACCCTTATCTCTTACTCATCGCAAAACCAATTGATACAATTTCAAGTATTCATGTAACCCACTCCCTAATGCACGTGCGAAAATTACGTTTACAGTGATCATGTTTGATTCTAAAGCGGTGATAAAGTTTAGTTTGTGTCTGTTTTTACTTTGTGGATGTGCAAGTGGTCAAGGTTTGTATACATTTTCTATTTAGCGCTGAAAATCGTGCTGATAAATGTATGGATAAACTCGTTACAGATGTGCAAACGTGCGTCGCGTCGGTTTCAGGGAAGGTTACGATACGATATTTCTGTAACGTAAATCTGTCAAGAAATATTTATAGGCTTTAATTTAGCATTTTCCCCTCTTTTATGAGTTCTAGAGAAAAGTTAATTTGTAAAAGTGTTTGTACTTATACTTCAATTTACTATTTGCGTTTACACACAAAATAATAAATTTTGTGAATATATTTAGACATTAAAAAAGTTTCTTGAATCAACAACGCATTTGGGCATTGGTAAAAATACAAAGACATAAAACTTAATGTTGCGCCCGAAATAAAAACAACTGATTCGTTATCTCTACGATATAAAAGTAACTTCAAAAGAGATTTATTTTACGTCGCTGCATCCTGCTCCTGGTCTAAAATAGCCAAACAGACAAAACGCAGTTGGCGCCTGGAAGTGAAAATATTTAGATAAATTAAAATTTGCTCTCTGAGGTTTAGAAAGCAAAATTAATGAATAAAATAATAGATACAGCCTTCTCATAGAAAATGTTGTCGTTTTTCATATTGCTAGTAATTAATACGAGGTTATAAAACTTAATTAACGTAGATGTTAAACAACACTCGACTTGTAATAAAGCCATGGCAAACTTATTTATCTAGAAATAGAAATAGGTTTATTCATTTTCCAATATTTCAATAACTATAAAATCTAGAAATTAGAGAAACCTAATCTATTTATTTTAACGATTACGAAGTACTTTTGTTAGGTTAGTTTAGTTAGTTAAATCATTACCTAATTATAAAGTACTAAATAAATTATAGGAAGCAAGCCCAGTGGCGCACAATTTATCAATTTGACTACAACAAGTATCAACCCACTGAATTCTCAGTAAATGATTATAAATAACACTAGGAAACAAGTTGAATGCATGTCCTATTAGAGCGGACTAAACTTCTCCTAAAAGGACAATTTATAGACACACGCTAACGTTCCAACTCTAAATAGAAAAGTATTTCAAGACTATTCCCAAGTATTCAAAATGGAAAAAGTCATTGAATAAGGTTGTCAGTGTTATTTTTAACATTTGAAAATGACTGCGAACGACGGACGACATGTCCCAGAACAGAAACAAGCAATAAAAATAAGGAAGTGATATTTTTATGTATTTTCAGTCAGTAGCTTAGACTAGTGCAACTCTGGCTGATGAATTATTTTTACAATGCACCTGAAGCCTGAAACTATCCAGATAATAGGTAATGAAAGAAAATGTAGAGTCTGACTCTATATAATACAAAACAATACAAATACTTTATTGCATGCAAACAAAATACAATACATGGACAACCTAATACCTACGGCAAAAGGCGGCCTTATTACTTAAAGCAATTTCTTCCAAGCCACCCTGCGATGTAGGATACTTTAAACATTAGTAGTAGGAAAATATTACAGTCGTGAAAAATGATTTTTTTGCGTACCTACGCAAAACGAAATTGCACTAATATAATTATATAACGTTTTATAGCTGTAATAATGAGTGTTAGTATCTCGACCTGTTTCGTATTCTAATAAGGATTAAGTTTCTTTCAATAATAATTAGATAGAAATACATACTATTTATTTTTTATAAAATACATAATACATACTAGATTTAATTTTAAAAGGAATATAATACGTCTTCTATTTCAAATCGAAACAAATATGCATGAATGCTATTCTTTTTTATTCACACGATATTCTTGAATTCCACCGAAGGCATTTAGGTCGATAGTTCGTATCATAGTTAAATTTAAATTTTCAAATTATTAATTAATTAACATGTACTGCCGAAGAGAGGGCATTACTTTAATCGTTCCTCAGCAAAACGTCTAACATTTAGATAGCATCTACGTAATAAAAATAAAAGAAGGTAATCATTCTCATCTCTCATCGACAATTTTAATCAGCGGGTTAAACAAAAGCGTGGTTAATTTGAAACCGATGATCACTCGTGGTTAGATCAATGAGTAGGTATAATTATTAGGTGTCGATGTTATCTGGGCTATCAATTTGTTGGGCAACGGTAGGTACTTTAGGGCGTATGGCCGGGCTGGCACGTGGTGACGATTAGCCGCTTTTAATACAACTAATATTACACGTCCCTGGATCTACCACTTATTTAGAGTTACATCGCTGTGTTTATGTGAGCAATCTTGTTCGTAAATTAGTAGTGTAGGAGCAATGATCATTGGTTTGGTCAGACATTCGTGTTCAAGATATTATGGTGGATCTTACCGACTAAAGATACGAGTAGTATCATATCCTAATATATCCTAATAATAATATTATAAACGCGAAAGTTTGTGAATATGTATGGATGTATGTTTGTTACTCTTTCACACAAAAACTACTCAATGGATTTTAATGAAACTTTACAATAATATAGCTTATACATCAGAATTACACATAGGCTACTTTTTACCACGGGAAAATACTTCTTTCCCACGGGAAAACCTGTTAACGCGGGCGGAGCCGCGGGACGGAAAACTAGTAGTTTCATAATCTGTGTCCCAATTCTGATGGTAATACATTCTAAGAACAATAAGTATTTAATTTATTTTTATAAATATTTTAATTACATTTTTAATTTCTAAGTTATGATATAAAGCATAAGATTCACAAAATGTGCGATTCTTTTGGCCCGGATAGCCAAGGAGATGTGGGTTTGAGTTCCTGTCCGAGCGAGCTCAATTTTTTTCGCTTTCGCTTCGATATGATTTATCTAGATGATGTGTCTGTCTAGATAGGCAAAATCTATCAGTTTATGTGTCTGTGTCTACATATAATAAGTGTCTGAGATGTCTATAGCTAAACCATGAGTAAGTAGGGACTACTAAGTAGTGCTAACGACTCCATCTATAATAGAGTCACTTACGCCATCAATAGTACTACGGGTACCTCGCGACGGATTAGTATGCGTGTAAAGGTCTAGCTTAGCCAAATTGAGTAACTAATACAAAGTAACAAGTAACAACTATTGAATATTAATTTGACGACTACTGTTGTGATTTCCGCCGTAGAGCCGTTTGACGCCTTGAAACTACTTATGATATTTTCTAGTGCCATAAATTGTACGACGCTACGAGTCACTTTGCAAATTTTTAAAATGGCATGTGATATAATATAATAAGGACGCAAAAAGTGTGTTATAATTTATAATATTGCAAATTAATGCAATATTTGCAATAATTTTGTATCATAATAATAATATTATAATCAAATTCAGTACTCAAAACTTAAAATAGTATTGTCCACAATTGAAGAAAGAGCTGGCTTCCCATAGCACAGGATTTTCTAGTTTGGGGGCCAGGAACACAGTTGTTATGTTATTACTATTTAGGAAAATAAATTAGTTTTTGTTTTGTTTTGTTTTAATGCTTGCTTGTCCATATCGTGTGGGTTTGGGTGCGAGCGGCAAGATCTTCCGCACGCTCAGCAGAAAAAAGCGCCTGAAGGCGGTGCTGCGTCAAATTGGTGGCGTCCCTCTAAGATTATATAACCTAGACTAATTGACCCAACAGAAATAGTCCTGCTTCCATAGAAAATAACCTTTTGGATTTCGGACCTTTTGTCCCAAAACTTTTTTTTCTTTTAATAATCATCTAAAAATCCCCCATACAATATAACTATATCGACGTAGTTCGTACTCATCTTGATACTTATTCAATCGACAATAATTTACCCAATAAGAAGAAACTCTTCGATCTATATTTGTTCAAATAGCTCGTAATCCTGCGAGACCGTCGACGCCCACATTACTGTGTCATCATCACGTCACGACACAATACCACTTGTTACAGAATCTATTTGGTGGTCCATACAATTTTACTACAAATATTCCTAAAGAACAATTTTAAACTTTATGCCAACGCCGTAGAATTTATTGAGTTTGTTTTAGATTGAACTGCAGATAACCAAACATAGAAGCCCGATTTATGCCCGATTTAGACACACCTACTACAACCACCACGTATTTCGTTTATTTATTACAGTCTTAAAACTTAATCGGATCATTGGTTTTAATTTTAATGTTTTAGAAGAGAAGCATAGTATGCAAAGTGGCTACCAAATAAAATCAATATCATGATATTGGATTGTTCTATTTATGAAATCTTTCTAAGAAATCTCTTAACATAATACATTTAACATCAGAAAAAAAAGGGGCGCCACTTTTATGACGATTTTTTTTTTCATATAAATATCCACGTAATGGTAGGGACTACTATTTGGTATTCTGTGGTAATGGTCATAAATAGCACCGAATTATCAACAAAACGGAGTCAGGTATTTTTCTGAAAGAAACGGAAAGAACAACTTCATGTTAAACTATTTATTTCTACCGGTATTAAGTAAATATTTTCCTATAACCTAGAAAGTACACAATGAAAATCCAAGTAAGTTTCACCCGCTTAACATAATCGTGTGATGATAGCTTATATATTATAACAAAAGCAAATACGCTGCATTTAGTTGAAAAAGTATTTGTTCTAAATTAACGTTCATGTTACATAAATCAGCCTTTAATATCGTACTATTAACTTTTATTATCATATTGCTTGAGCTAAAATGTTAGTTACATAACATCTTAATTATTTCCGGTGACAGCTTCCCTAATCGTAGGGAACTCCTTAAATAACTACGTATAATTACAGAATAAATAATAGTACTAGGTTAGGTAGTATAATTACGTTTTAAGTCTACGCACCAAAGCTTCACTGAGCTTATATCGAACGGACGTAATTTGTAAACTTAGGAATAAGTTGAAATACCAATTAGTGAGCAATTGAAAATTTTCAAATCAGGGTGCTACTACTATACAGGGTGCAACTAGCTTGCGCATGTTGAGTCAAATTTGACATCTAATTACGAGTAAATATGTGTGTGTGACCTACACTTAATTATTTAAGTAATGCCATGTATTCTACAGTTTTAGTGCTTTCAAACGAAGTCAATTGACTCAACATGCGCAAGCTACTTGCACCGTATAGAAGCACCCTCAGTTCAGTAGCCACTTGTGTTCCACAGCCCAGCAGTCATTACTCCTGGAGCTGGTGTGTATCCAACACGAGGAATGCGGCGCGTGCCTGTCAGCAGCCTCCCACTGCCGCTGGTGCGCTGACCAGGGTTACAAATCCACCGTGCCGCGCTGCCACGACGAGGGCAGGTCGGTATTCACATGATCAAGACCATGATCTAAGAAAACTGACACAAGCCTACGTCATTTTGCGCCTTCCTTCGTCTATTAACACGCATTCGACAAGGATGAATAGCGCAAGATCACGTAGGCTTGTGTCAGTCACGTGGTCCGAATGGAAGACCTTGTTATCTTAGACCATGATCAAGAAGAAAACAAAAAAAAAAACAAAAAAAAAATATACTAAAATAAATAAAATAATCACCTATTTCCTTTTTATAACACGGAAGCATCATAACTGATGTATTAACTGGGCGCATGAGTTTTTTTATATTTTTTTCCCTTCAGGGTATAATTAGCCTTCAGGTGCCCGTACCCGCCGGCGGGGGCGCGGTCAGAACCAAAATCAAAATTGATAATCAGAGACGGAGCCCCTCAGGCGTCGTCTCTTTCAAAATGTTTTTCAGTATCAACGCGCTAGGTCCGAGGTCCGAGGCTCCCTCGAGCCGCCCCTAGGACGCGTTGGTACATGAAATTTTTTTTGGGTAGTCTCTTCCGCTCCCCCGCAAGTCCGGTGAAGCTTGATTGGTCGTATTTTTTCGACACAAGCATAGGTCAATTAAAAAAAAAGAAAGACGTTATTTTTTGTGTCATTTTAAATAATTAATTTACAGGTCTTTCGTACCGTGGTAAAAAGATATGTATTTAACTAGACCTATCTAAATTAAATGCATGGTAATTGTCAATTAAAAACATTAAAAACTAGCTTTCCACCTCGTGGCATCGCTCACGTTAACAGTTTTTCCCGTGGGAATGAGGATGTTTTTCGCTGTAAAAGGCAACCAATCAGAGTCCAGAGAGGGTCCTCAGAGTCTATTCTATCTTTATACCAAGTTTCATTAAAATCGGTTCAAGAGTTTCGGAGCATATTCAATGCAAGCAAACAAAACTTTCCTTTTTATAAGTTTCAGGGCAGGCTTTAAACTGCCATTGCGCATATCTGTAAATATTGACTCATGCCAACATGCAAATAGTCTAGCCTACGCACAAAAAACTAATAATCATAAATTACGCATTTACGACTATTTTTCGTTACGCAATCAACCGTGTGAATAGTAAATAATATCCTAGTAATCTAAAGGTTGATTGAGCTATTGTGGTTAAAGCCCAGTCAGCAAATCAACGTCCGCCTCTATCGATGCAATAAAGGTCCAACTTGTGTCCAATATATAAAAACTAATTACGCCTTCATTTGTTGGACTGGCTAACAGAGCTTTACACAATGACAGTAACTCGCTGACAGTAACTCGCAGTCCAGTAAGCCCAAGCGCGATTTTCCCACCTCTCTGAGTAAGCCAGTGTAGCTATTCCATGAATTTCCATGTAATATGTTGGTTTTTATGGCAAATAAAATTATCTATCTATCTTGCTTTCGTGTTCGTGCGAAAGAAGAGTATCATGTCTAGTCGACTAGCCTGTTCTTCCCTTTGGAGTCAGTTATGCGGCTTGGGTTAGTCCAGTGCGACTAGAAAACTAATATGCCCTAATTTAAAAGCAATATTTTCAACATTAGGTACTTAAAAATAATACAAAAATTAGCTCTCAATTAAAGACCATAAATATTTTAAAAAGCAAAGTTTTTGTGTACAAAGAGCCAATAAAATACTGGCTGACTGCACTGGGTCTAGTTACTAGCACAGTGTAATGGGGACCTAATGCTTGGTTCAGTCAGAGCGAGATGTGGCGAGCGCGTTAGATCATACGGACTGAATCTCTCGGTGATGCTGGATTAGCTCGTTCCCACGATGCGCTTGCGACTGACACGCGGTGATCCGGGCTGTTCCTATTAAAAACGACTTGATTATTCCGAATTATTTACTTTATCTTTTAAAATTTACCGGATATTAAGCCGAGAAAAAAAAATACAGTAAAATTTATTGTGTTTTAAGTACCTAATCATATTATTTTTATTTACTTTTTATTATTTTATTTTATTACTAATGAAACAAATTAATGAACATTATTACATACCGTGATGGAAGAGGTGGAACTCTACTTCCACTTCAGCAACTGATTTATATTTTTAATCGACTTCAAAAAAGAAGTAGGTTCCTTTGTTTGTTATAAGATATTTCTGCCAATTGTGCGTACACCGATTTTCTAAAATATTTTTGTACAAACAAAATAAATAATGCCCAGCTTACATTGATTTTCTATCTATTTAAAATATAACGTAAATTATAACTTAGTACATTCTAGTATTTTTTGTCACTTTGAATAAATATTCTGGAAAAAATGGGAATAGACCGCTGCACTCTGACTTGAAGTTGCCTCACTCGCTCTAATCAAGCGATCGTCTCTTGATTGATAGTTGATTGTGCTCATGCGTCCGCGCACATCACATGAATGCTTTTGAAATATAAGAAAATACTACCTACTTATTTATACCTAACTCGATAGTTATATTATTTAGTATAGTGAAGTGTGATTTAATCTGTGGAGTGTGCACTGTGCGTGCACCCTGTAAAAATCTGTTTACAAAAAAATACACATTTTCACTTATGTGATAGAAAAGACTGACTAATATTTTAAATAGTTGAGGTGATTTGAGTTTCATATTTGGCTTTGTTACGAAAACATGAATAGAAAAAATATACATTAATTCTATTAAAGTTGTATCCACGGAGCCACTTTTGTTCCATTTGTAAATGTAATTGATATTTGGAATTTGAAATTTATTTCCCAATGTACAATGTTTTACTTATCTAATAAGTTTCCTCATATATCCCTCGAAAATATCTTCGATAGCGCGGGAATATTCTATATTCGGGACTTGGATTAACTGGCCTAATCAAGAAATCGTTGGATCGTCCCCTGATTGATAGTTGATTGTGCCGATGCGTGTACGCACCTCAGTTCAACACTTTTCAATAGACCGACTCCGGCGCATGCTGAGATCGGTAATTTCGAAATTGGAGATGTCGAGTTGGAATGGCAATGACCTTTGATAACCCTATATAATGTATATGAGTTAATTTCTTTACTTCGAAAAAAATATGTGTACGCTTGGAAGAATTATCTAATCAGAGTTTTTTACATACTGTCAGATAGACAAGTTGGAGTCAAGGTTTTTATTAAAATACTAGATGAAAACCCGGCTTCGCCCGGGTGAAATGTGACTCATAATACACATCTAGGTACAAAATGTAGTCATCGGTTCTCTAGGAATATTAAAGGTAAGCAAGGCATAGCTTCGTTCATTGTGTTTAATAAATATAGTAAATAAATACTGCAATAGTTTTTACACAAACAATTTTTATTTTAAATCAACATTCAAAATAAACTAACATAAATTAACAAAACATTTAACTTAGGTTTATTCTCTGTAAACCTCTTTGTTTTAAGCACTCAGTCTCTTTCTCTACTTTGGCGGGTAGATAATGGTGTAAAACCACGCACTCAATATTCCAAAAATATGTAAACAACAATGTCATCTAAAAGGTTTAAAAATTCTGGCAATTAAATCGGGTCTATGTTCTTTTTTAGTGCCTTGTAAATTATCTAACATTTCCTGTCAGTTCGGATTGCACGTAAATGTTAATAAATCTGGTTTACCATACTTGTATACAATTGCCATGGAATCCTGATAATTTTGCATCATATGCTATCGCTTTCCGAATATATAAGTTAATGGCAATATTAACATTTTACCAATGACTTGACCCGTTTCTCTATCATTATTGTACAGGCTATCCATTAAATTGTTATAATTGTCAGCTCTGAGCTGTTTTTGATTCATTCGAAGAAACGATAATCTTTGAGATCCAATCCTAACATAGGCCGTAGGCCAAGACACAATATTCATGAAAAAGTTTTTCGGCGTAAAATAATGGGCTAAAATTTTGACGAATAGAAGTCGTAGATGTACTAATAAAATTGTAACATGACGGCTTCGAGCAGTTCGACTCTCTTCTCTGTGTTGAAGATTTTCATGCCATCCAAGTTCTCCATTAGGAAAAAGTAAAGGCTTTCCTTACCCTTTAGCCCGAGCAGTTCGACTCTCTTCTCTTTATTGAAGATTTTCATGCCATCCAAGTTCTCCATTAGGAAAAAGTAAAGGCTTTCCTTACCCTTTAGCCTTTGCTAAAGGGTCAATATTGGGACTGGTTGATTCGAGTGTAGTTAAATGTTGAGAATATTCTTGTACAGAAAAGTCTATATTTAATGGAGGTTCGCCGTTTTCTCCTACAAAGACCGCTACCTCATTATTTAATGGAGTGTTACATTCACGCAAATTAAGAGATTTATGTTTATAAAACTGCATTGATACTGAATATTTCGGTCGATTTTCTGAGGCTGCTTATAATTCCTCTTTAGCTTGTATATTTTGACAAAAGGATTAAATTCATTGAGCATTGTTTGTAAGGACCTCATTATATTGCTTCTACATAATATGTTATTTCTAGAATCAGATAAACACATTCATAAATCATAGAACCAACTGAAAGTACTGATACTTGAATGGTATTATTTGAAAGTGCTAAATATAGTTAGTCTTGGGGGGTTAATGTTCTGTACAAAACCTGCTTGAATATTTACGTTTGCAAGCCATTTGAAATGTTTTCTTGCTCCTCTTCTTCTATAGAAATAAAATCACTGCTGAATTCAATTCAATATTTATAATTATGGCTTCTGTCAGTAGTAAAAAACAAATAACAAAGGGTATGCAAGGATTTTATTATAAGTACTTATAAGATCCTTGAGGGTATGTCATAAAAAGTGTCAAACAATATTTTCGCGAAACGTCAACGACTGAAGAAAAGTATTTAGTTTTGTTATGATTTACCTACTCAATGTTTCCATGGCGACTGCGGTTTGTTTAACATGGCGACTGCAGTTTGTTTGTCAGTGCGATTAGAATTTAATGAAATTCTCCATAATCCGAATTTTGCGGATACATGTTGTCGACTCGAAATCAATATTTTTTTATGTTTTGTTATTCATATAAGGTTTCGATCGAGTCTACCGTACCCCTTGACGAAATTATTAATATAGATGCAGAGAGAGGAAAGTTTACTGTATGTACCTATGTAAGCTGCATTATGAAAATAAACAGTAATGATTTATTGCACAGAAGAAATATTTGTGTTGGTAGAAGTACATATTACGCACACATAGAAAAAGCTGTAGGTACTTAAGTATACACAGAGGAGTTAACCGTTTGACAAAACGAAAGTTATGACCATAGATATACCTACATTAGTATGGTTGCTGAGAACGAAATCGGGTAAACTAACGAAGTTCATGTAATACTTCTTAAGTTAAATAAATGAATTACATCTCCTGCATGGTCCAAGAAAACAAGGTCTAACCACTATTGACGTAACTGACACGAGGCTACGTCATTTTGCGCTGTTCATCCTTGTCTATTACACGCATTCGACAAGGATGAATAGGCAAAATGACGTAGAAATGACGTAGCCTCGTGTCAGTTACGTCAATAGTGGTTAGACCTTGTTTTCTTGGACCATGATCTCCTGTAACTTTCTTCAGTAGCAGTAGGGAATTGTTACCGACCAATGTCGGAGTCTATTGAGCTGCTATTCCACTGGTCAAATAATTAAGGAAATAAGAAAACCACGGATTTTATGAAATCCCTAGATATTACAAGTAATTGCGGAAGATGTCCGCTTTTTCATCATTTCCGCTCACTAGAGCTGTGAAAGTTGAGTTAGTGAATTTTTTTTTTTAATTGACCTATGCTTGTGTCGAAAAGGTACGACCAATCAAGCTTCACCGGACTTAGGGTTAGTGAAATGACATGTCACTGAACATTTTCAGTAACAAGAGTTATGGGATTTCGTGAAATCTCTGGTTTCTTCATTTCTCTGCAATAATCCTGCTGCGCGATCCGAAGCGCCAACCCGTATAGTAGCATAAATGAACCTGTCACAAAGAACAGACAGGGCTAAACCACCTGTATGCTCCGCGACATAGTGACAGTACTTCTATGCCTCGTCACTATGTCGCGTTTGACACTTTTTCGGGATTCTCGCGCGTTGCGTAGTGACTGAGTGAGCATCCTGTTAGTTCCAAGCTTAAGATTAGAAGGAGGGAAGTAGGCACAAGCGCAGTATTAAAAAAAAAAGAAAAAAAAAATTATTTGCAATCAGTTTATATACAATGCGTGTGCTAGTCCTTTCACTACGATTCCCTGTATTGCAAGGACTAGACTAATTTGACTTAACTAGGCTTATGTACTACAGTGTAATCCTCTAAACATTACAAATTGCCGGGTGCAATTTACAGCTTAATAGCAGCGGGTTGCGATGAAGCCAAGATCCAGCGGCCGGACCCCCCGGTGTGGGAGGTGGCGGAGGACCGGCCCCTGCAGGACGTGCCAGCGGGCAGCCAGCAGACGGACAACGTGGTGCAGATACAGCCGCAACTGGTCAGGCTCTCGATGAAACCACGTGAGTACACTGGAAGATTCCCTCAACAATGAAAGAATCTGATATCTTCTTTAGTACCTATATAATTATTTCTTTTTGAATAGCAAATTGGTCATTTCGCGACCCACACAATAATCACAATGATGTATATTCTTTTTTTTTACGCGAGACAATTCATAATTCAAAATCTAATAGTTTTTCTAGAATTACGGCATAAGCGCCAGTTACATTTAAAAGGAGTTGCAAACGCGATGATGCAAACTCCACAGTACCGTCGCGAACTAACGCGGTCAAAGCCCTAGTGGTGGAGGATGAGCCCTAGCTAAATTAAACGACGAAATAGCTAGAACAATATCTTGTTTATTATTTTCGAAATATTACATTAAAGCATTGGAAATTGTATTTTAAAAATGGCGTCCGGCTCGTAGGTGCTACGGCCATCTCCATAAACATCAACGAAATTCAAATATATATTACTTTTCACAATTATAGAGCTAGAAATGCGAAAAGAGACTGCCAGCAAGAAAGCGGCGAGCATGCAGGACGTATGCACGCCACAGTACATAGGGTGTACTAAAGTTCAAAATTGATAATCAGAGACGGAGCCCCTCAGGCGTCGTCTCCTTCACGATATTTTTCAGTATCAGTGCGCTAGGCCGTGGTCCGAGGCTCCCTCGAGCCGCCCTTAGACGCGTTGGTCTATTTTGTAAAATGACATTTTATTAATTCACCATTAATTTGTAATTAATATTAGTAAAGTATTATGTGTGTATAGGGGGATAGCGAGCGCGCACAGAAATAAAACTAAAGTAGAATTGACAGGCACGTTGATTTGATCAGCTGATTATTAGTTTTTTTGCCATATTTCAGCCTACGTTCTTTGAAGGTTCGTTTCTCATTTTGTACGGGCTAATCTCCGAAACTGTTGGACCGATTTGAATGAAATTTTGCATGGTGGTACCTTATTTTCCCGGTCTACATCTTAGATAGTTTTTACCAAGGGAAAATATTTCATTCCTACGGGAAACTGCACGGAAAAGTCAAAAAGCTAGTACACTCAGAAATTTTAATCCTCAACCAAAGTAATAAAACCTTTATCTCTTATCTCTACAGTTTCTCCAAGGTGTTAGAACAAGGATAGATATCGAAATCTCTGTAAACATTTAAACATAGGATAATGCTGTTTGTTGTTTTACATTTTAATAACAAAGTTATATTCTGATTACATAGGTACCTACTTCGATATTTTTCGTATTCACTATTACTTATTAAATATTATTTAATATAGAGTGTAAAATGCTTATTACAAAATTTCGCTCACGGATTCGCCGGCGTAAATTTTCCTATTCAAAAACTAGGTAAGGTGATAGTGATAATACAGAGTACACACTTACTATACCATTACAAATATCCAAATCCGGTTGGTAGTTTAGGCATGAAAGCGGAATAGACACATAAACATCCAGACTTACTAATACATAAATATATTTTCATGTCAAATGTGATGCCAAATGCCTTAGCTAATATTGTCATGGTTTCCAGGAGAGACCCGCAAGATAAAATTCTCATACAGGCCAGCGAGGAACTATCCGCTGGACCTGTACTATCTGATGGACCTGACGTGGTCCATGAAGGATGACAAGGAAACCCTGGTGTCACTGAGGGACGACCTGCCGGACATGCTGAAGAATCTCACAGACAATTTCAAGTAGGTGATGGTACTAATGTTTTAGAAGATGGATCGCTGGTAGCAAAAACCAAAGTAATTTTGTGCTACGCGCTGTCGGGTAATAAATAAGCCCGATTCGTGCTTCGCGAATCCCCCGTAGTAGTGGAAATATATATTATGGTATTATTTTATCATATTAATGTTAGATAGAGATAATTTAAATGCCAATATTTCACGAAAAAATCTTATTTACTCTGTACAGCCTGATTCATATTCAAGTATCCATCCCGGCAAAAATCTAAATACACTGCAACTGCGCCACCACCTAACTTCGCAATGAATTAATTATAATGTGTACGTCAGACGTACATAATGTACTTGTGTCGAAAAAACATGGGAGAACTTCGTTAAAAACTGTGAAAAAAGCATTTATTGTGGCGCAGTTGGGTAGCAATCTCTGCAGTTGACTGTACATTGTTTTTTTTCCCCACAATTTCACAACAACATCACAATCCAGATTTATTTCAATTTATACTCTAAGGTCACAATATTATAAATATTAACAATCTACAAAATTATATGAGTAGCGCAAAAAGTTTTTAAAAATTGTGGGAGTCAAGAGCTCAAACTAGGATACCCTGTTCTATGAACTCCTAGCTCACCCTCTAAATGAGAGGATTGTTTGAACTCCACCTCCTTATCAACTCTTTTTCAGGTTAGGGTTCGGCAGCTTCGCCGAGAAGCCCGTAATGCCATTCATAAACGTGGACCCTCACAGGAAGGCCAACCCTTGCACCATGCAGGAAGATGGCGTTTGCGAGGCCACATACACTTATCGGCACCGCTTGTCACTCACTAATCAGGTAAACTGTAATTATCACTGTGGTGTCCCCCAGTTACGGCCTAGCAGAACTTGGGTTTTAAGTCAAACGCTCGCCTTACGTTACAAAGGTTCCGTGTTCGAATCCCGGTGGGCACTTTTGTCAGTTTAATCAGACATTGCAGGCTGGACCACCTAATTTTTGGAAAAGAAAGATCCCACCAAAAAAATTTTGTAAAAAACTAGCCAACTCTCGATGGAGCTGCTTGTTTATCTCTTAAAAGTAATGAAATCTAGACAAAGTCGTACCAAGTCTAAGGTTCCTTTCTGTCAGTTTAATCAGACGATGCGGGCTGGACCACCTAATTTTCGGAAAAGAAAGATGATTCGTACTTCGGAAGACACTTTTTTCCGTTGGTCCTGGGCTCTCGAAACCCACACGATAAGCAAGCGAGCAACAAAACTAGTAAACAGTTTTGGATGAAATTTGGCATGAAGGGAGTTAGCACCCTGGATAACACGTAGCCTACTTTTTACCCCGGGAAAATTCCTTATTCCAATGGAAAGACTATTGACGAGTGCAATGCTGCGTATAGAAGTGAGTTACCTATATTCGGTTGTATGGTGTTGGTGGTAGGGTGCAAAATTATACCATTTTACAAATGGTCATAAAGGAGGAAACTCATTTTATTAAAATTCGAAATACAAAACATTTGTCTACATCTACATAAATGAAGATATTCGCATAGATAGTGTGTTTCCAATTTTACCTTAGCTCATAAAGTAGGCAATTCATTTTATATTGTTCCTCCATTGTCAGTTTAGGCTGCGAATTTTTAGTGCCTTGACCGACTTTCATTTTAAGATTCATTTGTAGGCATTCGTTCTGCAACCAACGATTTATTTAAAATCCTGAAATGCCTTTTCTAGGTATCAGACTTCATAGAAAATGTGAATCGAAGTCCAGTGACTGCGAATTTGGATAATGCAGAGGCACAACTGGATGCGTTGGTGCAAGTCCTGGCTTGTGGTGCGAAGATCGGCTGGTCAGACCGCACCAGGAAAATTGTGATGGTTCTGACCGATGGCTTGATGCATGTCGCTGGAGATGGATTGCTAGGTAAAAAAGAAGTTCACTTAAATTTGTTCAGATCATGGTGTATCTTGTGACATGGAAAATTGTTTGTGATGGATAGTGCAGGCTGCAGCTTTTGAGTGAGTTAAGAAATTTTATACCATGCTTTGTATTATTTTCTACTTTATAAATTAAAAATATGTGACTAAATCAGAAAGAAGTAAATATAAATGATGAATGATATTTTTAACATGCACTATTTGGTGTACAGAAGCCAGCTTATTATTATGCAGTAGGACATTCTCACTATGAAATTCACCCCTACCACTACAAAATACGGGCACTCTCAAGGTTAATATGTCCAGCCGCATGTGCTGGCTACTTTACAAATAAAGTAGTTCGAAAATACCATAGATTTATTAACATTTTGGTTGAGTTTCGATGACGTCACGGTCGTACTTTGAGGGATACAAAAATAAACCTGACTCTATAAGTGCTCTTCATACTTACACGTACCTACTCTACTCAACCCACTACAAAGAAACTAAATGAGAATGAGTTTATTTTTTCTTCACTTTTAAACAGCTTATTCTGTACCACGAACTACTAACTCAATTTCACTAAAATAGATTGGCTTATAAGTAGCTTAAATATCGAACAGACTTATTACACAAAAGTTCGACTAGCTTAGCTTTTCCTATTATTGGTAAAAAAGCAGCAATAAATTCATAATATTCATAATTCATTCATAATGTTTACAGCTTTTATACCAATGGTTTTAAAAACGGTAAATATATTGAGCAGTTTGAAAAGAGCGTCAGCGACCGAGTGGCTAGGGTTGTTGTTTTCCAATCGGCAGTTCCTGGTTCAAACCTCGGCACGTAACAATATGTTTTCCATTTACGAATTCTACGTTTATTCGACGCTATTACGGTGGAAGAAAATATCGTGAGGAAACCTGCACACACCTGCGAAGTAATTTAGAGGTTGTGTGAAATTGATGAAAAGGCCTTGATCCTAATTTCAGAGTAGGCTCTGTTACCTTAATCTATACCAATATTATAAAGAGGAAAAGTTTAATTTTTTTGCTTGTTTGTTTGAAATGAATAGGGTCCGAAACTACTGGACGGATTAGAAAAAAACTTTCACCGTTGGAAAGTTACATTCACCCTACCTTTTACCGCGGAAAAAATGCCTCATTCCTACGGGAAAAACTGTTAATGCGGGGGAGCCGCGTCGGAAAGCTAGTATAATAATAAAATAATTAAGATTTCTTTATTTTGTTCCAGGTGGTGCAATAAGGAAGAATGATGCGCAGTGTCATTTAGACGAAAACGGGTACTACTCGGAAGCGGCCACTTACGACTATCCGTCGGTGGAACAAGTTTACAGGCTTTTAGATAAGTATAAGGTACACTCAAGAATGTTTTGCGATCGACGTGTGTGATATACTCAATAGTTTTAAATGATATGATGTTTGAGATAGCATTACGAATTACCATCCTTTCATCCTGTATTAAGTGTAGGTACTGTGGCGTGCATGCATCCTACATGCTCGCCGCGTTCGTGCTGGCAGCCTCTTTCCGCGTTTTGAGCCATTTATTTATGAAAAGTAATATCAATTTGAATTTCGTTGATGAGAGGGAGATGGCCGTAGCCCGCGCTACGAGCCGGACGCCATTTTCATGCTTTAAAGAAGCAAATGTAATATTTCGTATTTCCATTATAATAATAGTTTATTATAATAATAGTCATTGTATTCCCTATTTCTGCATTTTAATTTGAACTAGGGCACATCCTCCACCTCTAGGGTTAGGACCGCGTTAGACCGCGACTGTACTTACTGAGTAACGTTGTACGGTCCAGTAAAGCTGACCACATCGCCTTTAAATGGACCAAACGTTTAAAGTCCAAAGTATTCAGTTTAGCGTACTCTTCACTGTTTCATCGCTATTTGTAAAAATATATACGAACAAAATTAGAAGTGATAGTAAAACTGAAAGAAATTCTTAAGGAAGACATGCTTAACATTGGGAACCAAATATGTATTGAAATATCAACATTTATTTATCTTGCATATCCAGAAATTAACAAAGGACTAATATTAAATATTTAGAGCTTCTAGCTTTCCATTCAAATGATCATTTATTTTATGGGCATTCTCTCATCCAAATGTGAATCTTAAATCTATGTTCATAAATCTTGTGATATTTATTATTAGCAACTGCGAGCACTGTACATTTTACGGCCACATAAAACTACGTATATAATTATGCAAGATCGTATCGAAATGTTTATTTAACTATATTCATCCGCTGACACAAAATCTTTATCCAATTAGGTTAACGTCATATTTGCGGTCACCGAAAACGTGAAGAGCCATTACGACAGAATGCAAGAGCTTTTAAAGGACTTCACACATATAACGCTGCTAGAAAACGACAGTTCTAATGTACTGAAACTGGTTAAGTCTGGTTACGATGCTGTGGTCAGTGTCGTCGACTTTGCTGATGACTCGTACTTGGGGCCGGTGAAGATAAAGTACTTCACCGACTGCGGAGTGAAAGGCGGAGCTCTTGTGGAGTCCACGCGCTGTACCGGGGTGGGATTCGGCATGACTTTGAACTACGAAGCGCACGTCACTTTGAACAAGTGCCCGGAGTTTAAAAAGGTAAGCATGCGTGTAGAACATGCGTGAGATCATATTGCTCAAGTGTGTTATACTTTTTACGGTTGGCTGTTTAAATATGGATCAGTTTTTATAACGTTTCTGCTCTGATTGGTTTTTGTCTAAATGTATTTAAAATGTATTTATTGTGACAGACATTATCGCCCACTGCTGATTACAAAGTGTAATCCGATACTTCGCTTATTAATTTTATTGTGGGTGTGTAAAACAAATATCTGGTTTTCAGGTACAGTTTACCTAAAGTTATTAATTACACAGTAGATGTATTATTTGATATTAGAAATACTATTTTGACAACATTCTCTTATAGAGCGTGTCGGTGGCCGAGTGGCTAGCTAGAGCCGTTGAATTCCATTCGGAAGTTCGCGGGTTCGGGCCTCGGTACGTATCAATGTGTTTTCGATTTTCGAATTCATATTATGTACGTTAATTCGATGCTTTACGGTACTATGTGTGCCAAATAAGAATAGGACTGTCAAGACGCCATATTGACAGTCCCTCCTTTTCTAACTTGCCCAATAAGAAAAGGAGGGACTGTCAAGATGGCGTCTTGACAGTCCTATTCTTATTTGGCACGCATAGTAAAGCAAAAAGTCGTGAGGAAACCAACACAGTCTGCGTGGTCGACTAAGGCCCATTCACCCTGATTTCAGTGAGGCTCGTGCCTCTCGGTGGGAACATTATGAGGTTTTAATGAATGCTCAACATTTAGCAATATAGTCACACCATAAATTCTTGATTTAGCACACAGATATGGTACGCACGGCACGATATACCAAATAAACATGATAATAAATATGGGTAATATGTGGGGGGGAAATATCAAACACGGCCATATCAAATTAGGTAGAGCCTGTACTATGGGTGACAGACATTTGATATAGATACATACATATATAAATAGACAGCATCCAGACACAGGGCAAACACGAGTGCTCATCACACGAATGTTTGCCCTGGGCGGGATTCGAACCAGCGACCCTGAGCTTGGAAGGCAGACGTACTACCAACTAGGCTACGGGTCCGTCAAATGTGCATTAGAAAAATGTATTCTTTGGCAGATTGTAATTATGACCAAGACAAACGACATCGTGTGTTCTACGCCTAACTGTTAATTTGACATTTTGAACATATCGCTCATGGTCCAAGAAAACAAGGTCTAACTGACACAAGCCTCGTCATTTTGCGCTGTTCATCCTTGTCTGTTACACGCATTCGACAAGGATGAATAGACAAAATGACGTAGAAATGACGTAGGCTCGTGTCAGTCACGTGGTCTAATGGTTAGACCTTGTTTTCTTAGACCATGATATCGCTTCTAATTTCAGTCAAAACAAACGATAAAGATAGTGGAGAGCAAGTTGGGCCAGGATTCCCTGACCCTGGAGGTGGACATCCAGTGCGGCTGCCACTGCCAGGAGGAGCCTCCAGACGAGGCGGCGAGGGCCACCTGCGGAGACACCCGCCACCCCGTTTGCGGAGTCTGCCTTTGTAATGAAGGATGGTAATAGACTTTTTAACTTGGCATATAAATTCCTCAAGCCCGGAAATGCATGCAAATGGCATATCGTCACCCGGCTAAGAAAACCTCTTAAAAGCTTCCAAAAAAGGAGACACAAAAAACTACTTACTGAAAAAAATGTATGATAGGTAAATAGTAATTCTGTAGTTTTTCAGTTACTATATGATTATCTTTAGAGGTTTAAAACAAATGCGTAAATTTTACAGTGCAAATACTGCGCGTTTTTTGTCCAATTTGTAAAAAAAGGAATTTTACAAGAACTGTCCTTTACGAGGTTTTCTCAGCCGGGTGACGATATGTTAATTTTAACAAACTTCACGCAAAACCAACTGTGGAAATACACCGAGAAAATTAACTAATTGAAGAGGAAATATGTAAATGGAATTTCGTTTAGGTGCAAAACTTGTCATGGTAGTCTAAGTTGCAAAATATCCAGTGGAGGTGGCTGTGGGGTAGTGTTAGTGGTGGATGTTCAAATAGCGAAACGTGCAAGTTGCAAAATGTGTATACTTCCATCACTATTTTTAGTAACTAACTAGCCGCGACGTGCGAATGTGTGGGCAGTGATGCTCATATGTCTAGGAGTTTGAAATCAGTTCAATATTCCAGAGCATGTAGTATCACAACAAAACGGCCAGTACATAACCGCACTATTTTCCATTCTCAACAGACACAAGATTAGCTGGGGCGCTTTTGTTTACTCTACAATGTGTATCTGACCTAGTTTCTAGTCTGTTGCTAATAATACAGTTCTGGAATTTTCCTGCAGAGCATAGTACATCAACACAATTTACTGTGGGGAACCTGAAAAAATAACCACCCTCCTTCCTTTGTAATAAAAATTTCAGGAAAGGCTTTGTCTAGAAGAGAATATCTTTCGACTGAAATTGCGATGATGGTGGATGATTATTGAGTTCGTTCTTGAATATCATATTCTGGAAGTAGGTAGGTATGAATAGGTAGGTATCAGTTCGTCTCAAACTGCTGAAAACAAAAATATTGATAAAATAGAGTATTTAGATAGATAGGTTACTTTTTACCCCGGAAAAATCATACCCTCACAGGAAATAATGCTCGCGGGTACAATGCTTGAGTTAGCGTAAACTATATTATACAGGGCGTCCCACGGCTATGCCACATGGAGGGAAAGTACCTTAAATATTGTAAATATAACATTTTACTGAAAGAAGACTTTATTTTACTTCTAAAAACTATTATAACTGCATTCATACATTTTTTAATAATTATATGGTTGAACCGGGAATCGAACCCGCTACACGAGAAAAAAAAAACAACTGTAGTTTTATCATGCCAATCGAAAGGGAGAGACTGTTTATGTACTGAAACGTACTTTGCGTAATCTATCGGTTTAATATTCCTGTCATTAGGGTCAAACGAACACAGTTCTCATGGTGAAACAACTATAGAACTATTGCGTATAGCATTAAGAGGTAGAGCTGCACGGATGAGTACCATAAGGGTGGGGCCACACGAGCGTAATTTTGTGAGTCGTGAGCCGCCGAAATTCAGTCGCGCAAATTCTGCCGGCAGAAATTCAGTCGGGACCGCCACACGAGCTCAATTTTTTCGGTCGGTTGTAGGGGGTGATTGTATAGTAAACAATATCGATAACGATCCGCGGGAAATATTACACTATTATGCTTTACAATTTATTTAGCCACGATGTTGCCTCGGCGTAAAATAGGCTGCCGCATGCAACAAATGCCGCAAGTAACATAAAAATAAAATTTGTAGCATATCATCATATCATCAGATTTAACTTGCGAAAAGTGTTGCCCCGGCGTGTTGCCCTGGCTTTTGCTAATATATTTGTTTATTAATTATGTGGCATGCGACAACTGTTGCATGTTGTTGCCCCGGCGTAAAATGGACTAAAAATCTTATTTAGGAATTTTTGGAAAAGAACGTGTTGTGCTCCCAAAATCGATATCTGGGGTCCCCAGTGGACTCCGATGACGAATCTGACATCAGAATTGCAAAAAATGACCGCCATTTTGAACTTTTTTGTTTCTGGTCCGATTGCTTCCAAAATCGATATCTGGGGTCCCCAGTGGACTCCGATGACGAATCTGACATCAAAATTGGAAAAAATGGCCGCCATTTTGAACTTTTTTGTTACTGGTCCGATTGCTTCCAAAATCGATATCTGGGGTCCCCAGTGGACTCCGATGACGAATCTGACATCAAAATTGGAAAAAATGGCCGCCATTTTGAACTTTTTTGTTTCTGGTCCGATTGCTTCCAAAATCGATATCTGGGGTCCCCAGTGGACTCCAATGACGAAACTGACATCTGAATTGCAAAAAATGGCCGCCATTTTGAACTTTTTTGTTTCTGGTCCGATTGCTTCCAAAATCGATATCTGGGGTCCCCAGTGGACTCCGATGACGAATCTGACATCAAAGTTGGAAAAAATGGCCGCCATTTTGAACTTTTTTGTTTCTAGTCCGATTGCTTCCAAAATCGATATCTGGGGTCCCCAGTGGACTCCGATGACGAATCTGACATGAGAATTGCAAAAAATGGCCGCCATTTTGAACTTTTTTGTTTCTGGTCCGATTGCTTCCAAAATCGATATCTGGGGTCCCCAGTGAACTCCGATGACGAATCTGACATGAGAATTGCAAAAAATGGCCGCCATTTTGAACTTTTTTGTTTCTGGTCCGATTGCTTCCAAAATCGATATCTGGGTCCCCTGGAAACCCCATTTTTTTCAATTTTGATGTCAGATTCGTCATCGGAGTCCACTGGGGACCCCAGATATCGATTTTGGAAGCAATCGGACCAGAAACAAAAAAGTTCAAAATGGCGGCCATTTTTTGCAATTTAGATGTCAGTTTCGTTATTGGAGTCCACTGGGGACCCCAGATATCGATTTTGGAAGCAATCGGACCAGGAACAAAAAAGTTCAAAAAAGCGGACATTTTTGGAAATTCTCATGTCAGATTCGTCATTGGAGTTCACTGGGGACCCCAGATATCGATTTTGGAAGCAATCGGACCAGAAACAAAAAAGTTCAAAATGGCGGCCATTTTTTGCAATTTAGATGTCAGTTTCGTTATTGGAGTCCACTGGGGACCCCAGATATCGATTTTGGAAGCAATCGGACCAGGAACAAAAAAGTTCAAAATGGCGGCCATTTTTTGCAATTTAGATGTCAGTTTCGTTATTGGAGTCCACTGGGGACCCCAGATATCGATTTTGGAAGCAATCGGACCAGGAACAAAAAAGTTCAAAATGGCGGGCATTTTTTCCAATTTTGATGTCAGATTCGTCATCGGAGTCCACTGGGAACCCCAGATATCGATTTTGAAAGCAATCGGACCAGAAACAAAAAAGTTCAAAATGGCGGCCATTTTTTGCAATTCTCATGTCAGATTCGTCATCGGAGTCCACTGGGGACCCCAGATATCGATTTTGGAAGCAATCGGAACAGAAACAAAAAAGTTCAAAATGGCGGCCATTTTTTGCAATTCTGATGTCAGATTCGTCATCGGAGTCCACTGGAGACACCAGATATCGATTTTGGAAGCAATCGGACCAGAAACAAAAAAGTTCAAAATGGCGGCCATTTTTTGCAATTCTCATGTCAGATTCGTCATCGGAGTCCACTGGGGACCCCAGATATCGATTTTGGAAGCAATCGGACCAGAAACAGAAAAGTTCAAAATGGCGGCCATTTTTTCCAATTTTGATGTCAGATTCGTCATCGGAGTCCACTGGGGACCCCAGATATCGATTTTGGAAGCAATCAGACCAGAAACAAAAAAGTTCAAAATGGCGGCCATTTTTTGCAATTCTGATGTCAGTTTCGTCATCGGAGTCCACTGGGGACACCAGATATCGATTTTGGAAGCAATCGGACCAGAAACAAAAAAGTTCAAAATGGCGGCCAGTTTTTGCAATTCTCATGTCAGATTCGTCATCGGAGTCCACTGGGGACCCCAGATATCGATTTTGGAAGCAATCGGACCAGAAACAGAAAAGTTCAAAATGGCGGCCACTTTTTCCAATTTTGATGTCAGATTCGTCATCGGAGTCCACTGGGGACCCCAGATATCGATTTTGGAAGCAATCGGACTAGAAACAAAAAAGTTCAAAATGGCGGCCATTTTTTGCAATTCTCATGTCAGATTCGTCATCGGAGTCCACTGGGGACCCCAGATATCGATTTTGGAAGCAATCGGACCAGAAACAAAAAAGTTCAAAATGGCGGCAACTTTTTGCAAATCAGATGTCAGATTCGTCATCGGAGTCCACTGGGGACCCCAGATATCGATTTTGGAAGCAATCGGACCAGAAACAAAAAAAAACTATCTACCACGAGAATTCGTATAAACTAAAAAAAAAACTAAACCCAAGCCATCGTTAAACCAACTATCGATATTGGCAACACTAGTCTATTCCCTCGCCCCCCTCTGCCCGCTCCACCCGACCGGCAGAATTCTGCCGGTCATAACGTGTGTGAGCCGGCAGACGACTGAAAATTTGAGTCCGTGTGAATGAAACAGGGGTTTTGTATGAAACCGAACGCGGCAGAATTTACGCGACCGAATTTCTGCCGCTCACGACTCACAAAATTACGCTCGTGTGGCCTCACCC
>OX419597.1:5594975-5758031 GCA_948473455.1 Teleiodes luculella
ACGCTAATCTCTGGAACAGTTGCACTGATTTAAATAAAATTTTGCATGTTGGTACTTAATATCCCCGGTCAACATCTTAGATACTTTTTACCACGTAGTAAATAATTATATTAAACTTATGAATCCAGATTTTCGAACGTGGACGTGAGTGTAGCCGTGGCGACGCCGACGGGCCTCATCACGCCCATCATCTTCAACGCGGACTCGCGCGGCGTGCTCGACATCTCTAACTCGGTCAAGGAACTCGCCCAGAAGGCCAAGGAGGGGAAACTGCAGCCGCAGGAGTACCAGGGCGGCACCGTCACTGTCTCCAACCTCGGCATGTATGGTGAGTCAAACCATTGATAGGTAGATAGAATGACTTGTTTATTCAAAGAGTAGCGACCCGCCCCGGCTCCGCACGGGAAAATGGGTATTGTGGGTTATCCTTAAGTATAATATCATGCATGTATTACATGCATGTATTATACATGTAAACCTTCCTCTTGAATCACTCTATCTATTAAAAAAAACATCAAAATCCGTTGCGTAGTTTTAAAGATTTAAGCATACATAGGGACATAGGGATACAGGGACAGAGAAAGCGACTTTGTTTTATACTATGTAGTGAAACAGTACAAGAGAGGAAACAACAACAAATACTTACAAATAAAATACTTAATTTAAAGGCAACAAAGATATTAGAATATAAATGTGGCCTATGTATGTTCTGCATCCCTGAATGGGCCTAACTCAGCATGATGTTGCAACGCGAGGTACGCCACAACGCTGTTCTTCCGTTAGTGCTGTAGTAGTGTGAGTGCGCAGTTAAATTTAGGAATTACAAGTGCTAAAGACACCTCGAATACAGTCTATGCGCCCACATGGCGGCAGCGGGGGGCGGGTGTAGTGCGCGGCGAGAAGAAAAACAAATGACAAACGAAATAGAAGTTGGAGATCGCGACCTCCAATTCATATCACATACATACTCCTCAAATTAGAGGTATATGAGGTGGGGCACTTGTCAAACAAATATCACTTTTCGAATTTTTCCCTAATTTAGGATATTTCGTTAGTCTTGGTTACTATTTCCAGACGAATGTAGTTGTTACACGAGCCATGTCAGAAGCTTTAGACTGCTCAATAATTCTGACCCCATGGTTTGTGAGGTACGACACCAAGGTTTATGATATGAGGGACGATAACATTGAAGCCAGCGATAAGTAAGCTATTAGCTAGCAATAAGTGTATGTGTATAATGTATTTGTAATGTGTATTGCAGGTATCACAATGTTCAACGCGATCATCAACCCGCCTCAGTCGCTGATCCTGGCGTGCGGGGGACTGCAAGAACTAGTCATTGCTGACGAGGCTGCGGAGAAAGGGTGAGTAGATTTACTCACGAATACAATTTTAGAAATATAGATACATAGGCTAGAGAGCGTAACGACGGCGGCAAAAACGGCACATTTGGTGCCGTGACCAGGATAGGACCAGCACATAATCCTAAAACAACTAAATACTAAAAAGTAGCATCTTTTATAAATACAAATCTAGATGAAAAGGCCTCAGTCGACCACACTGACCAGTACGGTACGGTGCGGTGGTATTGGTCAACTTCATACACAACTTTAAAATTACTCCGCAGGCGTGCGCAAGTTTTACATAATTTATTCGAAAATCTAAAACACATTGATACGTGCCGAGGCTTGACCCTGCGCCTACTAAATGAATGCCTCAGTCACTTAACCACCGGCACTCAATATTTACTGACATCGTATTTTGTGGTAATGTGCACGTGCTAAGCCTGGGTTGTGTGTTCAGTTTCAGGACAGCGAAGTTCGTGACATTCACAGCGTCGGCCGACCACAGGGTGATCGACGGAGCGGTCGGCGCGCAGTGGATGCAGGCCTTCAAAGACAACCTCGAAGACCCCGCCAACATCATCCTCTAACAACACCCCACACACACACATACATAACACCTTGTATCGCTCCTGTCGCGATCTGTTAACAGGATAACGACCGCTAAAGCTTCGGTCACACACAGCGATTAGTCGCTGCGAATTGGCACTTGCAGCGAGTACTCGCTCAGTGTGACAGGGCTGTTCGCTGCGAATTAAATACTGACCGTAATCATTTTTATTCGCAGCGAAGGCAATCGCAGCGACTATTCGCTAAATGTGACCGAGGCTTAACACGTGAAACGCGTTTCATTAAGCTACAGTTTTAAGCCAATTTTCTAACAAAACGTGTTTTTAAAACATATTCGTAAAAACGGGCTCGGCTTTATAAGTTACAAACACAATCAAGAGCAGTGTCAGAGCAAAGCAATTTAAACTGCACTTATTCAATGAATCTTTTCTGCTGAATCTGCTCTTGGCTGTACAATTTAATGTTCATTGCATAGACTAAAAATAGTCTATTTATTCTTGCATTCATATCATATTGGCTATGTAATGGGCATAGTGTTGATGTTTGTAATTTGTGTATTGCATCTTAGTGAAACAGGCCTCAGATTGTAGGAAATATCTATAATTTTTTTAAGTGCTTTTGCTACTAAACGTTGTTTTTTTTTATAATTGGTAGCTTTGTTAAAGATATGATCCTACCTCAAATAAATCACTTCATTATTTTTTAATCAAGTAGGCCTACGAATTTATAAAATATTTTGTTAAATCGGAGTATTTTTTTATATTTGTACGCCTTTATATTTTGAGGTGATTACAAAACGAAATCATGTAATTTGTAAGGACAACTTTTTTTACATTTATTTTTGTTCTCGCGATCGATCAGTTTTTGTATAACATGACCCGTACACTGCAGTGCGCTTAAAAAACTTAAAGCTGTTATCCTTTTAACATATTGAAGTAAGGAATATAAAGTAGCATATCCTTCGATGACATTGGGTCTGTTGGTGACTATACGCGTGTATAGTATTCGCGGTGTGATAGACGAATCTTTTACATTTTAAGAATACGATTCTAAGAATTTGTACATTCTTACTGCCACACTAGGAGACAATTTTATTCGAAGGGTGTGATGTTGCGTTGTTAAGAAATTATTTATTTAGTGATAAATTAAGAAATGAATGATATGTGTACAATCAATAGAGATCACTGGTCCTCATTATTATTTATGCTGTTATAAGAAGTGAGATTGAGGTTATATCTTAGTAAAAAGATGTTATACTACGTTCGGCGTTCCCTTCAATCGTCCATCATAAGCGCTGTGCGCCCCGCAATCGGGCGTAGTGTGAATATCTTTTTCCGGCTCGTGAACATTTCGCTAGTTTAAGATATAAAAAAATCATGTTCCTGTACATACGTATCCATGTGTACAAAATAAATAAGCATCGGTATTACTTACAAAAATATTATGTTTTTACGAAATGTAAAGCTTGCATTTGTGTATCCCCCTAAGCATGTAATTTCACCTTATGTAGTACTTCGGAGCAAAGATCTATTTTAATTCGTATTTCATTGTTCATTTTCGTCTGTTATGTGAAATTATTTTGGAGATATTTATTGTACTGTACTGTATAAAATGTTTTACTCTGTAGTTACTGTAAATATTGCAATTTTGTGATTCGGCGCAAAGCACAAGTCATCTATTGTTACCAGCCGTCTGAGATGTTTGAAGCCGGTAGATGATTTATGAACGTTAGTGGAATATATTTTATTTATAAATTAATTACTGCTGTTGTTTTATTTTTTAAATCTAATCCTGACTACTCAGTACTTTCGTGCCTTCTAAAATATGATCTAATACTTAATATACACGAAACTTGCGAAAAATAATTAATCCCGTTAGTAACTAACTGTTACAATAAAGTAATTGGGTTGTTCCTGTCTGCTATTTATCAAGAGCATAAATCAATATAAAAAAAATACTAATTGCACATCAAAATAACTGGTTTGCACATTAGACCTACTCCTACTCTAACCAATGTTTAGTGTGCTTTGTGAACCAGATACATTGGTGCGCATTTAATTTTTTTTTGTGAATGTTAAGCATTACTATGGCGTCGATAGAGGTTTGATAACTTGGACGCAAGGGTTTTGTAATTGTTTTAGAAATGGACTATTATACACCTGTTGAATTGGTCTAATATTAATATCTAATAAAGGACCTTTTACCACTGTAATCGTGTGGGACACAAATCTAATTATTCAACTTCAGGTCACGACCATGACACTAATAACTACCTACTGTATTATTTACTGTCGCCGTGATCGCGATAATATTTCGCGTGCTTATTCAGGGTGTGTCACTGCGTCACTCACAGTCACACTCATGTCACGGACAAATATCAAACTGTCACGAATTGTAAACAAAAAAATCGTTCCCGAAAATTGCACTAACATTATTTAGGAATAAAAATGGATTACACAGACACGGATGAGACCAGCACCTTGCAGTCGAAGCCGAAGAAAGAGAAGGAAATAACAGTTGTGGTGGATACGGGGTTTTTCACGCACAACACTGGGGATACGTATGATGGGTTTTTCGAGGCCAAGAAGAAGGATAAGAGCGTTAGAATGAACGGTAATCTTCGTTCACTATGCGTTCCTCACCATCATCTATCAGATTGTAATAAAACTGTGTATGGGAGGGTGTCTGAGTAGGTACTACGCTTGAGAGGGTTTCTTTCTAGTCCAAAAAAAAAAAAATATTCCGAGAAAGAATAGTAGTCTACTTAGAGCTCGTCGGGTCGTCCAATAATCATGAAAAGATTTTCGCATCTTTTTGACCCCTTCCCACCTCTTGCGGTGATACCTAGTTAGGAAGACCCAATTTCCCTACCCAAGATTACAATATATTGTTTATTCTTTTGGTACGAAAATCTTAATATTTTTCGGAAAATTAATAAAAAAACATTGACACGCGTGATACTCACACCCGACCTTCCCAAGAAGATTCTATCCGAAAGAAAGTCGTAACTCCTTTCAAACTTTACGTCATCAATGGATGGTCATTTAGCACCACTGAGTGCACGTAAATGAGGAACCAATCCCACTTATCCATGTTTATGTCAATCCGAATCAGTATGGCTGGAATCTATGCGTCACCGAACCGGCACTGAACTGTCGTTTATCTGGTGGGTTAATGGACCGTGGCCCATCCATTCCGGCCCATGCACTGGTTTACGCTCCAATTGCCTAATGTTCGTAATCTTTTGTCAAGTCGAAATCCAGTTGAAATATACCCATATACTCGTACACCCATGAGGGCTTTCGGCTGCGAGTACCTACCTGGTACTGGAAGTAGTAGGCAGAAGCTCTAGATACTTCTTGTTACAATAGACAGTCTTTTAGTTCTTTCTTTCCGCCCTGTATATTTTTTTAAAAGAGGCTAGTACTTACTATTATTGATTCTGTGGAAGAGTTAAGAACAAAAGATGCGATCCTGTGGATTTTCTTCAGCGGGTTCTGAAGCAGCAGCGCACACATTGCGCGAACCTGCCAGTTTTGTACAAACTTATATCGCATCGCCTCTTTAAATTTAACAGTTTATTCTTCATAAACTAGTGTGAGACGAGAGCCAGTAATCTTATTTCGAATAAAACATTTTTATTTTAAATCATAATAAAGTTATTTTTCTTCGGGATACCATCAGAAACTGTCGCCCAGTAAACTTTTATCGCGATTTAAGACGCAATGTAACTCTGCCACGTAGTGTCACAAAAGTATTATCTTACTTTATCTGAAAAAAGATCTGAAACAATAATAGGTATTTATGTGATTGATGCAAAACTTGATCAGTTATGGTGCAGTCATTTGCGAAAGGAATACCTAAATAACTTATTACTTACCTATATTACTCGTATTACCTACTCGTAATAATTTTGCAAATGATTGTTTCGAGGATTATGAATATATGGTTATGAATTCAGACAAATTTTTGCATTAAAGAATAAATAAAGTACCTATCCTTACGACCTTAGGGCCAGGGACATACAAGACGAACGAAGGCGACACCTACACTGGAATCTGGGAGAACGACAAGTTCGGCTACGGCGGCGAAGAGGTGGTCATCTCTTACCACAGCGGCGCCATTTACGAGGGCTATATCAAGGACTGGGCTTACCACGGCAGAGGAAAGTACACCTACCCCGACGGCAGCGTCATGTCTTGTGACTTTGACAACAACTGCCCCGTCGGCAACCTCACCCTGACAGACCCAAACGGCCACACGTGGATGTGCAAGGCAGAGTATGGGTTCGCCTGGTTCGAACCTTACAACCATTACTATGAACATCTGGATAGTGTCATTGATAAGGCGGAGATAAAGCGACGCCGTAGAGAGTATAATCGTAGTAGAATACCGCTAATTCCTGTGACCTCCGTCGTGAAGGAGCCTCCCCTTCCTCAGGCGACCAAGTCCAAGAGTCTGCATGCTACACTCAGCACAGTCGCTGAACGCCCTTTAGAACAGAAAAAGAAGGTTCAGATTGGAGGGTCTACTACTAAAAAGATATAAAATAGTTTTTATCTAATTAATTTATTTAATTTATTTTGTATATTATTAAGTAAATATATTAGGCAGGGTCTAGCTTAGCTGATGCTTTGATTACTATAAATATATATTTTTACAATTTTTGAATAGCTGGGCCAATAATACTTACCTATTTAGTAAAATTGTGAAATTAAATTTCCATTTTTTTTCTTGAAGTGGTTTATGATTGTTACAACCTTTACCGCAAATGTTTGATTATTTTTAAGTAGCCTATGGTGTAGGGTATATTGTATATTCGTAAGGGGCGTACCTTATCTTCGGCTCTCCTTTCCTAAATTTTAACACAGAAAGACAAGGACGGGCAGAATTTGCCCATGTCCGTAAAAAACGGCGGACGTTTTCTGGCTGAAATGGTTTGAATAATTTGTAACTTAAGTACAGTTAAAGACATTGACATGACACGATACGAGATTCTCTCACATTATTTACAAATCAAATCAAATATTTTTATTTGTGAATTTGGGGTAGGTACATGAAATGGTCTTCAAGACACATTATTAAGATCCTCCAAACTCTGCCATAACTAGAGTACTATTGGGTGCCGAATTGCATAATAATTATGTCTTTATTAGTTTATTTATATAAAGAACTAACAGAACGTAAGCTAAAAGCGCAGGAAATGAGCAAAGCAACTATGATTTCGTCACAAAGCTGGTTAATTTTACAAGTACTGTGGGCACGGCACAACGTTACAATCAATAGCGCAAACAATCACGAAAGCAGGTGTAAACGAGCGGGCAAAAGCTTGGATTGAGAAACTGCCTTGTTGAACACTGTACCTACCTATTTAAGTGACCACTCGTATCTGGTGTCTTTTGGTGTCCGTTTCTGTATAGAAATTCATTATTTTGTATAGATATCAAGCCACATTCGGACGGAGTAGCTTCCCTCTATACTCCGTGGCTTTTGGGTGAACTAGCCCGCAGGCCTTTGTCGATGTTGGCACTTTGTGGTTGTTTGGTCTTACTAACCCAAGTTTTCCTGTGGATATCATACTAGGTTAAAGGAACATACCCGGTGAAACATACCAGCCTCCTGTAGGTATTTGTAGTAATAAAATTATAGACTCTTTGACAGTTTACCTGTGTAAGCAACAATAACTGCGATCCCCAATCAAGCAGTAGATGTTTTTTTTTTTTTTTAATTTGTCACTATTGTCTTTGTGTAGGGATAAATTGTAAAGCCACGTGTCTACTTGTCACTTCACTATCATCACTACATAGTATAAAACAAAGTCGCTTTCTCCACAGTATAAATATAGTATGTACTACGTACATTACAGTAGGGTAACTTCGCGGTTTTCTGGGATTGAACGAATGAATGAATGACTTGCTGTAGGGTTGAACACTGACTGTTTTTCTTGACCACTTGTTAAGTTTGCAAATAATTACATAAAGACGTAAAGCCTGAACGAAGAAATAAAAAACCTGCTCTGGGGGCGCAATGTGTATATTTTTACGGCTATGGCAATTATAAAATTAGTTCCATTGAAAATCCACAATATGGCGAGGTTTTTTATTTCTTTAGTCAGGCTTTATTAAAATGATTTATTTTGAATATAACAGCATCGAAATAAACACAATATTTCAATCTCTCGCGCTTTATCCACAGAAGAGAAATATGTACCTCTGACTCCGATTACTTTAATAGATAGCTACCTGTACTACAAGAAGTAGGTAGGTACATTCTTATTTACCAGTTACTAAGTTTAAAAAAACCTCAAAACACTAATACATAAATTGTAAACAATAAATCTTAACCTTACCGACTCACTTGGTAATTTAAAATATGAGATTCTGGTTTATTTCTTGATGAATATAAACATCCATACACGGAACAATATCTCCTGTAATTTGGCATTGTTTTATTATTTGTTTCTCTAAATCTCGCAAAAAATACTTAAATAGCTATTTTACGCCCATTTGAAAGAGCGCGCTACACCCCTGACTGTTGTGGGTGCTTGCACCCCGAAGTACCCCGAGATTTCGAAGCGCGCCAAAATGACACTTTTGTATGGAGTTACACTACGGTATACGGTGCTTTCTCTGTCCCTATATCCCTATTACGCAACGGATTTTGATGTGTTTTTTTTAAATAGATTCAGGAGGAAGGTTTATATGTACAATACATGCATAATATACTTAAGGATAACCCACAATAACTATTATCCCGTGCGGAGCCGGGGCGGGTCGCTAGTACCTAATCTATTAAAACCGTAGGGTCGAAAATCTGTTCCTATAAAAAATCTAAAAATCGATTTAGGATGTAAGAAGCGATATAGAACATATCCAAATAAAAAAAAATGTTACAATACAATACAAAATACTTTATTGACACCAAAAAAACACAAGGTAACAAATTGAAAATACATACAGGAGTCAAAAGGCGGCCTTATTGCTAAGGTAGAACTCTCTGGCAACCTTAGGGTGGGGTTGTTACTCTGTTTGTATGTTGGTTACATTTACATGGTGGTGGTACCTTATAATATCCCCGGTTAACATCTTGGATCGCGGAAAATTAGAGAGTTCCCGTGGGATGGTTAAAAATTAGCGTAGCCGCACGCAGCCGTGTACTACAAAGTGTCGCCGTTTAATAATAAAAGGAAGGCAGGAAGGGCCTTTCCTTGTCGCCGGTGTTAAACAGGCACAGTTAGCTCGCCCAGTTAAGATCGATGCGACACTTGAATTTGGACCCACTTACGGTAAACGCCGGCATTTTAACCAGTCGCTCACGATGCATCCATAAATTACTTCTATCTATTTACAAGTTGTTTTGTTGTTTGATGAAATGAAATGAAGACAATTTTGTCGCGAGAGATTTCCCTAAACAAAAATAACTTTTCTGGCGACCATAAAATTTAAATAAATATACATTTATTTCAGTCAAGATTCCATAAAAAGAGCGTCCGGTCGGTCTTAAGAGCGTCGGTGGCCAAGTGGCTAGGCCCGTTGACTTTCATTCAGAAGTTCGCGAGTTCGTACCCATGTGTTTATTTTCGAATTCATATGTAGGTTTGTTCGACGCTCTTACGGTGAAGGAAAACATCGTGAGGAAACTTGCACATACCTGCGAAGTAATTCAAAGGTTGTGTGTGAAGATGACCAACTCGCGCACTGGGCCAGCGTGGTCGACTAAGGCCTATTCACCCTAATATTAGGGTAGGCTCGAAACCCTCGGTGGTTTAAAATAATAATTAATTCACATAGTTATAAAAAAAAAAACAATTCACACATTTCATTCATATATATCTAAGATGTATTTTCATGGCATGCATAGCCAAAAGCATCGCATGAGATCACAACTCATTTGTTTCATGATCATTAGCCCGAGCAGAATAGGAAAATTAGAGGAACTAAAACAAACAAACAAACAAACTAACCTATGTAGTTCCAAAAGTTTTAGGATTGTGTAGGGGTAGGTCCCCTGAACAAAGTCTAATAAATTCCTCTCGATAACACGCGCCGCCGGAGGTGGGCGGGGGGGTTAAAGGTCCCTTTTTTCTGTTTTTGACTCGTAACTCGAAAACGGTGCGCATTAGCGACCTTACTTCTAAGAAGCAATTAAAGCTTATTAAATTTCCTACAATTTTGGTTATATTCTTAATTACGAAAAATGCATGGTTTTTAAGATATAACCTATACAAAGTATGTATGTAATTTAAGAAAAATCTATAATTTGTCACTTTTTTCTCCAAACTTGACTATCTAGGTCCTCGCTCGTTTGTTTTACAGACTTATCATCTAAAAAAAGTTGTTGACCATTAAATTTATTTATATTTTTAAAGAAAAGTTAATGGTCAACAACTTTTTTTAGATGATAAGTCTGTAAAACAAACGAGCGAGGACCTAGATAGTCAAGTTTGGAGAAAAAAGTGACAAATTATAGATTTTTCTTAAATTACATACATACTTTGTATAGGTTATATCTTAAAAACCATGCATTTTTCGTAATTAAGAATATGACCAAAATTGTAGGAAATTTAATAAGCTTTAATTGCTTCTTAGAAGTAAGGTCGCTAATGCGCACCGTTTTCGAGTTACGAGTCAAAAACAGAAAAAAGGGACCTTTAACCCCCCCGCCCACCCCCGGCGGCGCGTGTTATCGAGAGGAATTTATTAGACTTTGTTCAGGGGACCTACCCCTACACAATCCTAAAACTTTTGGAACTACATAGGTTAGTTCTCCTATTTTCCCCTTTTTGGTTCAGTCTGCTCGGGCTACATGATTTTATCCACTAGACGAATATGGCGATGACATCGAAATGTTGTCGATAATTGCGAAACTTTTCGCAGCCTCTATTTGACGCAACAGTTGCGTCACCAGCCTGCAGAAGAATCAGACAGATGGCCGCCTACGATTGTCCAAACTTGTCCTACTCGGTGCTTAGTTAAACTTGGTTAATACGATACACATACAGAGTTAAAAGTTTAAGCGACTCATTGAAACTAAAGATGCGAGATGTTACGGCCGTGGGCGTATATTAGATTTCTTTTGCGGCAATATTCAACGAAGTAGAGCTACAAGAAAAAGCTGATATTTCTTTCAGGACTGAAAAGTTTTACTTCGGCCTATTTTATTTTACCTGAATTATTTCCGCTGTTTTACGAAAGGATTTCCAGCAACGAGATTAGTTTTTAAAGTAAAAATGCTGCATTCAATCAAATAAATAAAATAAAGTGCATTTATATAAAATAAAAGAACCACTCGATCTTTAAATTAGTTTCAGACATTTAACTTAATTTAACGGAATGGGGTCACTAAACTGATCATTCTACTGAAGATAAAATAACAAAATCTAGGAGGTTTCCATCACACGCACTAATATTTGACGGGTCTTCGTATAGCTTAGGGTCGCGGGTTCGAATCCCGCCCAGGGCAAACATTCATGTGATGAACACTTGTGTTTGCCTTGTGTCTGGATGTTGTATATTTATATATGTATGTATATCAGCTGTCTGACACACGTAGTACAGGCTCTGCTTACCGATGGCCGTGTGTGAGATGTCCCCACATATTTATTTGTTTATTTAACAACTTCAATTAACGACTGCTGAGAACAAAATATATTTTTTTATGCAGTGAATATTTAAATTAAACGTAGCTCCTTCGACGTAACGCATCTGTCACTTTTATAGTCTCACATTAGTATCTATTTTGGCCATGACTGTACGCCTACAAACAACGAGCCAAATAAAGTAGAGCTGTTACATTCGTGAAAGCTGAACCTTGATCTTGTTTCACTGAAGGACGGGAGAGGTCTTTTAAAAATGGTGTGTCACTTAGGAGTGGTGCTGCGTGACTTTCCGTCGTGTATCTTTTGAAGTTTTGATGTAAGCTGCAGTAATTAGTATTAGAAGGACGTTGGAATAATAGCTTAACAAAGGACATTGATTTTCCGCACTGTTTGGAAAGTTGACGAGTTAGGAGGCAGAAGCGAAGGCTAACTGGTTTTATGGGCATGGTTCATCAAAGTATATGACACGTATTTGTAAAGGATGGATGCTAAAATTTACGACTGAATTTTTGTTATACTGCATTGAATTGTACAATAAATTATACAATTCAATAATAAATATATGGGGACATCTCTCACACGGCTATTTGACCCCAAATTGAGCTACAGGGTTGTCAATGTCATATTTAATGTATATTTTTATTTACCTAATATTTTTTCACAAACTAAGCCTTCAAGGACTTTTAGGTAGCTAAATTTTCCTCTTGATTGTAAATTTAAGGAACGTGACAGGAAGTTTTTATAATAGGCAGCAAAAAATATAACGTTTTAATTAAATTGTTATCGCACTAAAATACTACAAAAATATGTATTTTTAGGTATAATAAGTTTATTGTTTGGTTTTTAATGAACCTTTACAAAGTTGTGAAATATAAATAAACTTTAATTAACTCCCGACGAAAAAGAGGGGTGTTATAAGTTTGACGTGTGTGTCTGTCTGTCTGTATGTCTGTGGCATCGTAGCTCTTAAACGGATGCGCCGATTTAGATCTACTTTTTTTTGTTTGCAAGGTGTCACAATCGAGAGTGTTCTTGTTATGATCCAAGAAACCAAGAAAATATCTTCAGCCATTTGAAGATCATCAGCTCTTTTCTAGTAAAATTGTTGAAAGGATCTAAGTAATGGTTTTGTGGCAGGGTTATTTAAATGTTATTGATTAAATGAGAATCACAGTATTAATTATTATATGGTAAGAACCATAAATTATTACACGTAATGAAAATTTAAAGGGTACACACCTGCGCAGTGGCATTTAAACTATACCTATAAAATATTGTTGGCTAATAACTTATTCAATTAGTCATCTTTATTTTATTTTACATAATAAACCATATATTTAAAAAATATTCCCAACTTGTTGCACCCTGCACGCGGCTAACACCTGCTTAATTTTTTAACTTTTCCTGTCGAAATAATATTTTTCTGCGGTAAAAAGAAGCCTATATGCTTATTCACTGCCAGATCGGGCTATTATGCGCTTCTGTGGCCAAATGTTTCTTAAAAATCTTATAATTCAATTTATTGCAAAATAATCAAACATCTATTTTTTTTAATAAAAAATATATTTTGCATTTTTAAGCCTGTAATAGATTTAGTGGCACTGAAAATTGTAGCTAAATTATTGTTGAAATTAATAATAATAATAATTTTAAAACGTTATAATAAGCTCATTAATACCTATTGTTAATAAGAGCATGAAGCTAGCCTGTAGTCCTGTATAATATTATATTATACTGATAATAAACCAAGTGTAATAATTTATTTTATATAATTATCACTACATAGTATAAAACAAAGTCGCTTTTTCTGTCCCTATGTCCCTATGTCCCTATGTCCCTATGTCCCTTTGTACGCTTAAATCTTTAAAACTACGCAACGGATTTTGATGCGGTTTTTTTTAATAGATAGAGGGATTCAAGAGGAAGGTTTATATGTATAATACATGCGTAATATACTTAAGAATAATCCACAATAACCATTTTCCCGTGCGGAGCCGGGGCGGGTCGCTAGTTTTATATAACTGGATATGCCGTATATATTTTGTACTTATAATTGGATATCGAGTAGGTACTTAATGTAGTTTAAATTTCCTGGTATTTTCATGCGAAATCTACCGCCTATCGCTTGTGTACTAGAAATAACTGAAACCAGTCTATATAGTGACAAGAAAAGTTAACGTTATTAAATATTTTTTTTAAATTAAACCTTTCAAAATTTTAATAAATAAATTACGAAATATTAAAACTATAATTCAGAGTCATTCAGTCGCGAATTACAAAACAAGAAACGTACCGGTCATTAATACATCACGAATTAATTGGCTCTAAATTCCTAGTAACCCTGCTCCTTGCAATATACGACATCAGCCCAAACAAGACTTGTAAACAAATCTAGTTGAGAAATAGTCTTCCAAATACGGAGGCAGCCGTCGCTTTTCATTATCAATCTATCAGCGCTGAAAACGCGTTTATCTTATCAATATAAACGTCAATTAGTGTAAATTCAGTGAATAAAAGATACTACGGACCGTTGAGGAGTACCAGGGGGCTAGAAGGTGTGTGGAGGTTGCTGCAAGCATCAGAGTGTCGGCAGATGTCGGTCGAAGGGGACGCGAGGCCCTGAGCCGCGCGCCGCCGCGCCGCGCCTCTTATCACCTTATCAACACCCTTATCTCTTACTCATCGCAAAACCAATTGATACAATTTCAAGTATTCATGTAACCCACTCCCTAATGCACGTGCGAAAATTACGTTTACAGTGATCATGTTTGATTCTAAAGCGGTGATAAAGTTTAGTTTGTGTCTGTTTTTACTTTGTGGATGTGCAAGTGGTCAAGGTTTGTATACATTTTCTATTTAGCGCTGAAAATCGTGCTGATAAATGTATGGATAAACTCGTTACAGATGTGCAAACGTGCGTCGCGTCGGTTTCAGGGAAGGTTACGATACGATATTTCTGTAACGTAAATCTGTCAAGAAATATTTATAGGCTTTAATTTAGCATTTTCCTCTCTTTTATGAGTTCTAGAGAAAAGTTAATTTGTAAAAGTGTTTGTACTTATACTTCAATTTACTATTTGCGTTTACGCACAAAATAATAAATTTTGTGAATATATTAAGACATTAAAAAAGTTTCTTGAATCAACAACGCATTTGGGCATTGGTAAAAATACGAAGACATAAAACTTTATGTTGCGCCCGAAATAAAAACAACTGATTCGTTATCTCTACGATATAAAAGTAACTTCAAAAGAGATTTATTTTACGTCGCTGCATCCTGCTCCTGGTCTAAAATAGCCAAACAGACAAAACGCAGTTGGCGCCTGGAAGTGAAAATATTTAGATAAATTAAAATTTGCTCTCTAAGGCTTAGAAAGCAAAATTAATGAATAAAATAATAGATACAGCCTTCTCATAGAAAATGTTGTCGTTTTTCATATTGCTAGTAATTAATACGAGGTTATAAAACTTAATTAACGTAGATGTTAAACAACACTCGACTAGTAATAAAGCCATGGCAAACTTATTTATCTAGAAATAGAAATAGGTTTATTCATTTTCCAATATTTCAATAACTATAAAATCTAGAAATTAGAGAAACCTAATCTATTTATTTTAACGATTACGAAGTACTTCTGTTAGGTTAGTTTAGTTAGTTAAATCATTACCTAATTAAAAAGTACTAAATAAATTTAGGAAGCAAGCCCAGTGGCGCACAATTTATCAATTTGACTACAACAAGTATCAACCCACTGAATTCTCAGTAAATGATTATAAATAACACTAGGAAACAAGTTGAATGCATGTCCTATTAGAGCGGACTAAACTTCTCCTAAAAGGACAATTTATAGACACGCGCTAACGTTCCAACTCTAAATAGAAAAGTATTTCAAGACTATTCCCAAGTATTCAAAATGGAAAAAGTCATTGAATAAGGTTGTCAGTGTTATTTTTAACATTTGAAAATGACTGCGAACGAGGACGACATGTCCCAGAACAGAAACAAGCAATAAAAATAAGGAAGTGATATTTTTATGTATTTTCAGTCAGTAGCTTAGACTAGTGCAACTCTGGTTGATGAATTATTTTTACAATGCAGCTGAAGCCTGCAACTATCCAGATAATAACCGGTTAGGTAATGAAAGAAAATGTAGAGTCTGACTGTATATAATACAAAACAATACAAATACTTTATTGCATGCAAACAAAATACAATACATGGACAACTTAATACCTACAGCGTTTGGCAAAAGGCGGCCTTATTGCTTAAAGCAATTTCTTCCAAGCCACCCTGCGATGTAGGGTACTTCAAACACTAGGAGTGGGGAAATATTACAGTTGTCAAAAATAACGTAACTACGCAAAACGAAATTGCACTAATATATATAACGTTTTATATCTGTAATAATGAGTGTTAGTATCTCGACCTGTTTCGTATTCTCATTAGGATTAAGTTTCTTTCAATAATAATTAGATCTATCTAATTTATATTTTACATACTATTTTAATTATACATTACATATTATTAATTATACATACTTTTTTTTTATAAATATAGAATACATACTAGATTTAATTTTCAAAGGAATATAATATAAATACGTCTTCTATTTCAAATCGAAACAAATATGCATGAAAACTATTAATACGTTTTTATTCACACGATCTTCTTGAATACCACCGAAGGCATGTAGGTCGGTAGTTCGTATCATAGTTAAAATTAAATTTCAAATTATTTATTAATTGAAGAGAGGGTATTACTTTAATCGTTCCTCAGCAAAACGTCTAACATTTAGATAGCATCTACGTAATAAAAATAAAAGAAGGTAATCATTCTCATCTCTCATCGACAATTTTAATCAGCGGGTTAAACAAAAGCGTGGTTAATTTGAAACCGATGATCACTCGTGGTTAGATCAATGGGTAGGTATAATTATTAGGTGTCGATGTTATCTGGGCTATCAATTTGTTGGGCAACGGTACTTTAGGGCGTATGGCCGGGCTGGCACGTGGTGACGATTAGCCGCTTTTAATACAACTAATATTACACGTCCCTGGATCTACCACTTATTTAGAGTTACATCGCTGTGTTTATGTGAGCAATCTTGTTCGTAAATTAGTAGTGTAGGAGCAATGATCATTGGTTTGGTCAGACATTCGTGTTCAAGATATTATGGTGGATCTTACCGACTAAAGATACGAGTAGTATCATATCCTAATATCCTAATAATATTATAAACGCGAAAGTTTGTGAATATGTATGGATGTATGTTTGTTACTCTTTCACGCAAAAACTACTCAATGGATTTGATTGAAACTTTACAATAATATAGCTTATACTCAGAATAACACATAGGCTACTTTTTACCGCGGGAAAATACTTCTTTCCCACGGGAAAACCTGTTAACGCGGGTGGAGCCGCGGGACGGAAAACTAGTAGTTTCATAATCTGTGTCCCAATTCTGATGGTAATACATTTAAAGCAAAATCTAAGAACAATAAGTATTTAATTTATTTTTATAATTATTTTAATTACATTTTTAATTTCTAAGTTATGATATAAAGCATAAGATTAACAAAATATGCGACTGTTTTGACCCGGATAGCGAAGGAGATGCGGGTCTAAGTTCCTGCCCGAGCGAGCTCAATGTTTTTTGCTTTCGCTTCGTATTTATCTAGATTCTAGATGAAGTGTCTAGATAGGCAAAATCTATCAGTCAGTTTATGTGTCAATATAGATATAACTGTCTGCGATATCTATAGCTAAACCATGAGTAAGTAGGGACTACTAAGTAGTGCTAACGACTCCATCTATAATAGAGTCACTTACGCCATCAATAGTACTACGGGTATCTCGCGACGGATGTTTAGTATGCGTGTAAAGGTCTAGCTTAGCCAAATTGAGTAACTAATACAAAGTAACAACTATTGAATATTAATTTGACGACCACTGTTGTGATTTCCGCCGTAGAGCCGTTTGACGCCTTGAAACTACTTATGATATTTTCTAGTTACTTAAATTGTACGACAGTCACTTTGAAATTTTTTATAATGGATAAATTATGGCAAATTAATGCTTGCTTGTCCATATCGTGCTATGTGCTAATGTCACTAACCCTGATGTCAGAAGTAATTTAAAATATGTAATAAACCCAACAGAAATTGACCAGCTTCCATAGAAAATAACCTTTTGGATTTCCCTTTGGACTTTTTGTCCCATTTTTTTTCCTTTAATAATCATCTAAAAACCCGCTATACAATATAACTATATCGACGTACTCATCTTAATACTTATTCAATCGACAGTAATTTACCCAATAAGAACGAAACTCTTCGATCTATATTTGTTCAAATAGCTCGTAATCCTGCGAGACCGTCGACGCCCACATTACTGTGTCATCATCACGTCACGACACAATACCACTTGTTACAGAATCTATTTGGTGGTCCATACAATTTTATTACAAATATTCCTAAAGAACAATTTTAAACTTTATGCCAACGCCATAGAATTTATTGAGTTTGTTTTAGATTGAGCTGCAGATAACCAAACATAGAAGCCCGATTTAGACACACCTACTACATCCACCACGTATTTAGTTTATTTATTACAGTCTTAAAACTTAATCGGATCATTGGTTTTAATTTTAATGTTTTGAACCATAGTATTATGCGAAGTGGCTACCAAATAAAATCAATATCGTGATTGTCCTATTTATAAAATCTTTCTAAGAAATCTCTTAACATAACATTTTAATATATTGTAAGTACTTTCTTGTTTTCTCCAGAAAAAAAGGAGCGCAAGTTTTATGACGATTTTTTTTCATAAAAATATTCACGTATTGGTCATAAGTAGCACAGAATTTCATGACAAAACGGAGTTAGGTATTTTCCTGAAAGAAACGGAAAGAACAACTTCATGTAAAACTATTTATTTCTACCGGTATTAGGTAAATATTTTCCTATAACCTAGAAAGTACACAATGAAAATCTAAGTAAGTTTCACCTGCTGATAGCTTATATTATAACAAAAGCAAATACACTGCATTTAGATAAAAAAGTATTTGTTATAAATTAACGTTCATGTTACACAAATCAGCCTTTAATATCGTACTTATCGTCGTAACTTTTATTATCATATATTGCTTGAGCTAAGATGTTAGTTACATACCATCTTACTCGTAATTATTTCCGATGACAGCTTCCCTAATAGTAGGGAACTCCTTACATAACTACGTATAATTCCGTTGTAAAGTCTACGCACCATAGCTTCACTGAGCTTACATAGAACACGTAATTTGAAAACTTAGGAATAAGTTGAGTAACCAATTAGTGAGCAATTGAAAATTTTCGAATCAGGGCGCTTCTACTACACGGTGCAAGTAGCTTGCGCATGTTGAGTCAAATATGACATCTTATTACGAGTAAATATATGTCTGTGTGACCTACACTTAATTAGAATAGAATAGAGTAGAATATACTTTATTGCACACTAGTAACAATAGCATCAGTAAATTCACAAAAAATGAACGAAAGTGTACATGTAGGCGGCCTTATTCATCATCTCAGCCGAAATACGTCCACTGCTGGACAAAGGCCTCCCCCAAGGATCTCCACAATGATCGGTCCTGCGCTGCCCGCATCCAGCGGCTTCCCGCGACCCTCACCAGATCGTCGGTCCACCTCGTGGCGGGCCTGCCCACACTACGTCTTCCGGCGCGCGGTCGCCATTCAAGAACCTTTCTGCCCCAACGGCCGTCGGTTCTACGTGCAATGTGCCCAGCCCATTGCCACTTAAGTTTAGCGATTCTTCGGGCTATGTCGGTGACTCTGGTTCGCCTGCGGATCTCATCATTCCTGATTCGATCACGCAAGGAAACTCCAAGCATAGCCCTCTCCATCGCTCTTTGGGTGACTTTGAGCTGGCGGCCTTATTGCTTATTGTTAATTATTTTAGTAATGCCATGACATATTTTACAGTTTTAGTGCTTTCAAACGAAGTCAATTGACTCAACATGCGCAAGCTACTTGCACCGTATAGAAGCACCCTCAGTTCAGTAGCCACTTGTGTTCCACAGCCCAGCGGTCATTACTCCTGGAGCTGGTGTGTATCCAACACGAGGAATGCGGCGCGTGCCTGTCAGCAGCCTCCCACTGCCGCTGGTGCGCTGACCAGGGTTACAAATCCACCGTGCCGCGCTGCCACGACGAGGGCAGGTCGGTATTCACATGATCAAGACCATGATCTAAGAAAACTGACACAAGCCTACGTCATTTTGCGCCTTCCTTCGTCTATTAACACGCATTCGACAAGGATGAATAGCGCAAGATCACGTAGGCTTGTGTCAGTCACGTGGTCCGAATGGAAGACCTTGTTATCTTAGACCATGATCAAGAAGAAAACAAAAAAAAATACAAAAAAAAATATTTCAAAATAAATAAAATAATCACCTATTTCCTTTTTATAATACGGAAGCATCATAACTGAGATGAACTTGAGATGCTTAAGGCTGACCCAGTTAGATCTGCTGAAGTGCTTCATCCTCTGCTGGTGCGCATATGGGACGCGGAAACAGTGCCTTGCCAATGGAAGGAAGGTCTCCTAGTCAAGGTTCCAAAAAAGGGTGACTTAGCGAGCTGTGATAACTGGCGTGGCATCACTCTTCTTCCTGCAGCAGCTAAGATCCTAGCAAAACTGCTGCTAAACCGCATATCACCTGCTGTTGAAAAAACTCTGCGTGCTGAGCAAGCGGGCTTCCGACCGGGTCGTTGCTGTTCTGATCATGTTAATACTATGCGAATCCTAATCGAGGAGTGCGTCGAGTGGCAGTCGGAACTCTACTTAGCTTTTGTGGATTTTGAAAAGGCCTTCGACACGGTCGACTGGGAGGCGCTCTGGACCAGACTTAGCTGCAGAGGAATACCGTCTAAGATTATTAATATAATTAAATCGCTTTACGTAGGCAGTACATGCAGAGTTGTACACGAGCAATCGCTGAGTGAGCCTATTAACCCCCCTCCTCATTAACGCCCCTCAGGCGTCGTCTCTTTCAAAATGTTTTTCAGTATCAACGCGCTAGGTCCGAGGTCCGAGGCTCCCTCGAGCCGCCCCTAGGACGCGTTGGTACATGAAATTTTTTTTGGGTAGTCTCTTCCGCTCCCCCGCAAGTCCGGTGAAGCTTGATTGGTCGTATTTTTTCGACACAAGCATAGGTCAATTAAAAAAAAAGAAAGACGTTATTTTTTGTGTCATTTTAAATAATTAATTTACAGGTCTTTCGTACCGTGGTAAAAAGATATGTATTTAACTAGACCTATCTAAATTAAATGCATGGTAATTGTCAATTAAAAACATTAAAAACTAGCTTTCCACCTCGTGGCATCGCTCACGTTAACAGTTTTTCCCGTGGGAATGAGGATGTTTTTCGCTGTAAAAGGCAACCAATGTTACTCCTCAGAGTCTATTCTATCTTTATACCAAGTTTCATTAAAATCGGTTCAAGAGTTTCGGAGCATATTCAATGCAAGCAAACAAAACTTTCCTTTTTATAAGTTTCAGGGCAGGCTTTAAACTGCCATTGCGCATATCTGTAAATATTGACTCATGCCAACATGCAAATAGTCTAGCCTACGCACAAAAAACTAATAATCATAAATTACGCATTTACGACTATTTTTCGTTACGCAATCAACCGTGTGAATAGTAAATAATATCCTAGTAATCTAAAGGTTGATTGAGCTATTCTGCCGCACTAAAGGCAAAAGCGGTATCTCAAAAAAGCTAGTTTCGAGTAAATTGAAGATTTGTAAATATCGTTTTCTCTTTTGTTTACAGATTAATTTTTGTACTTATTAAAATGAATTTTAACAATATATTAAGTGTTGTTTCTTGTCATACAGTCAAAATACCGTAAAAACATGTGTTTATACCTTTTTTATGACATACTGCTATTTTGCTTAGTGTGTATAGAAATAATAATTGAGTTACCGTCTTTTTGTTAACTTTCTTAGTACACGTTAGCATACAAAAAAAATATGAATTTGCTATTGAATAAAATACGTAAAAATAAAAAAGAAGAAACAAATAAACCAATTTTTTTTAATCGTTTGTTATATTTGTTGAATATTATAGGAAAAAAAACGGAACAATAACACGTTTTCGAAACAAAACTCTTACTCACATCTTCCTAGTTAAAACTTGGGAGTTCCTGCCAAAAATAGATTTTTTCAAAGATTTAAAAATATTTTCCCTTCTGTCGTAGAAAATACCATGTGCTGAAGTCTTTTTTTGGGTCTGTATCTCAAAAACGAAAGATGGAGCCTTTATAATCCTACTCGGGTGCCTGTCGGACCGTCTGTCAACGCTTATTTCATCCCAAACTACTGGACCGATTTAGTTAAAATTTAGTACACCTATGTAAATCCATGACCCAAAGACGGGCGTGGACATTAAATAATAAATTTTAAACATGGAACCCACTTTTGGGTGGTAAATTAGACTAAAACATAATAATTTCAAACTATATCGTGTTGCATATCAAATAAAACAATTATCCATTATTTTTTACAATTTCAAAATAAATAGTTTTGAAGTTATTTAAGAAAATTGGCCATACAATAGTTTTCTCCTATCGGGGGGTAGGTTATTTAGCGCCTTAGGGCATGGCGGCAACTCAATGTTTGCCGTACGCGTCAGGCTTTACTGCTGCAGTGCATATCCATCGTTTTCTTAAGCGATTTGGCGGTATGCAAATATACGGCTAATCACCTTCGTAATATTGATATACCTCTCACTGCCTTAGTGAATTATGGTAAAACTGAGATAGAAAAAACTTTCTTAGCTTCTTTTCTTAATGTTCGGAATAAGATACCACTTTTTGGCCTTAGCAAATAAGATGCGTATTTTTCTAAGCTATCCAACGGTATAAAAATTAACTTTGAGATTTTTTTGAGATACCGCCTTTGCGCTTCGTACGGCAGTATTGTGGTTAAAGCCCAGTCAGCAAATCAACGTCCGCCTCTATCGATGCAATAAAGGTCCAACTTGTGTCCAATATATAAAAACTAATTACGCCTTCATTTGTTGGACTGGCTAACAGAGCTTTACACAATGACAGTAACTCGCCGACAGTAACTCGCAGTCCAGTAAGCTCAAGCGCTATTTTCCCACCTCTCTGAGTAAGACAGTGTAGCTGTTCCTTGCTTTCGTGTTCGTGCAAAGAAGAGTATCATGTCTAGTCGACTAGCTTGTTCTTCCCTTTGGAGGCAGTTACGCGGCTCGGGTTTCTCCAGTGCGACTAGAAAACTAATATGCCCATAATTTAAAAGCAATATTTTCAACATTAGGTACTTAAAAATAATCCAAAAATTAGCTCTCAAATGGAGACCATGAATATTTTAAAAAACAAAGTCTTGTGTACAAAGAACCAAAAATAGCGATTAGCCTTCACAATGTCTCCAAGCCTCTAAAAAAAAGAAAAAACAGCAACATCCGAACGCATCTATGGACACCTGTTTGGTTGACTGCCTCACTGGGTCTAGTTACTGGCACAGTGTAATGGGGACCTAATACTTGGTTCAGTCAGAGCGAGATGTGGCGAGCGCGTTAGATCATACGGACTGAATCTCTCGGTGATGCTGGATTAGCTCGTTCCCACGATGCGCTTGCGACTGCGACTGACATGCGGTGATTCGGGCTGTTCTTATTAAAACGACTTGATTTTTCCGAATTATTTACTTTATCTTTTAAAAATTACCGGATATTAAGCCGAGAAAAAAAAACAGTAAAATTTATTGTGTTTTAATACCTAATCATATTATTTTTATTTACTTTTTCTTATTATTTTTATTATTTATGATTTTATGAAACATATTAATGAACATTATTACATACCGTGACGGAAGGGGTGGAAACTACTTCCACTTCAGCAACTGATTTATATTTTTTTCCGACTTTAAAAAAAGAGGAGGTTCGTTTGTTTGTTATAAGATATCTCTGCCAATTGTGCGTGCACCGATTTTCTAAAATATATTGTACAAACAAAATAAATAATGCCCAGCTTACATTGATTTTCTATCTATTTAAAATATAACGTAAATTATAACTTAGTACATTCTTGTATTTTTTGTCACTTTGAATAAATATTCTGGAAAAAATGGGAATAGACCGCTGCACTCTGACTTGAAGTTGCCTCACTCGCTCTAATCAAGCGATCGTCTCTTGATTGATAGTTGATTGTGCTCATGCGTCCGCGCACATCACATGAACGCTTTTGAAATATAAGAAAATACTACTTATTTATACCTAACTCGATAGTTATATTATTTAGTATAGTGAAGTGTGATTTAATCTGTGGAGTGTGCACTGTGCGTGCACCCTGTAAAAATCTGTTTACAAAAAAATACACATTTTCACTTATGTGATAGAAAAGACTGACCAATATTTTAAATAGTTGAGGTGATTTGAGTTTCATATTTGGCTTTGTTACGAAAACATGAATAGAAAAAATATACATTAATTCTATTAAAGTTGTATCCACGGAGCCACTTTTGTTCCATTTGTAAATGTAATTGATATTTGGAATTTGAAATTTATTTCCCAATGTACAATGTTTTACTTATCTAATAAGTTTCCTCATATATCCCTCGAAAATATCTTCGATAGCGAGGGAATATTCTATATTCGGGACTTGGATTAACTGGCCTAATCAAGAAATCGTTGGATCGTCCCCTGATTGATAGTTGATTGTGCCGATGCGTATACGCACCTCAGCTCAACACTTTTCAATAGACCGACTCCGGCGCATGCTGAGATCGGTAATTTCGAAATTGGAGATGTCGAGTTGGAATGGCAATGACCTTCGATAACCCTATATAATTTATATGAGTTAATTTCTTTACTTCGAAAAAATTATGTGTACGCTTGGAAGAATTATCTAATCAGAGTTTTTTACATACTGTCAGATAGACAAGTTGGAGTCAAGGTTTTTATTAAAATATGCAGAGAGAGGAAAGTTTACTGTATGTACCTATGTAAGCTGCATTATGAAAAACATTTGTGTAGGTAGAAGTACATATTACGCACACAGAGGAGTTAACCGTTTGACAAAACGAAAGTTATGGCCATAGATATACCTACATTAGTTTGGTTGCTGAGAAGGAAATCGGCTAAACTAACGAAGTTCATGTAATACAGATCTTCTTAAGTTAAATAAATGAATTACATCTCCTGTAACTTTCTTCAGTAGCAGTAGGGAATTGTTACCGACCAATGTCGGAGTCTATTGAGCTGCTATTCTACTGGTCAAATAAATAAAGGAAATAAGAAAACCACGGATTTTATGAAATCCCTTACAAGTAATTGCGGAAGATGTCCGCTTTTTCATCATTTCCGCTCACTAGAGCTGTGAAAGTTGAGTTAGTGAATTTTTTTTTTGAATTGACCTATGCTTGTGTCGAAAAGGTACGACCAATCAAGCTTCACCGGACTTGGGGTTAGTGAAATGACATGTCACTGAACATTTTCAGTAACAAGACTTATGGGATTTCGTGAAATACCTAGGCATTTCGTGAAATCCCTGGTTTCTTCATTTCTCTGCAATAATCCTGCCGCGCGATCCGAAGCGCCAACCCGTAGCATAAATGAACCTGTCACAAAGAACAGACAGGGCTAAACCACCTGTATGCTCCGCGACATAGTGACAGTACTTCTATGCCTCGTCACTCACTATGTCGCGTTTGACACTTTTTCGGGATTCTCGCGCGTTGCGTTGTGACTGAGTGAGCATCCTTTTAGTTCCAAGCTTAAGATTAGAAGGAAGAAAGTAGGCACAAGCGCAGTATTAAAAAAAAAGAAAAAAAAAATATTTGCAATCAGTCCTTTCACTACGATTCCCTGTATTGCAAGGCTAGACTAATTTGACTTAACTAGGTTTATGTACTATAGTGTAATCCTCTAAACATTACAAATTGCCGGGTGTGTTGTATGAGCATTTGACACGTTTACAGCTTAATAGCAGCGGGTTGCGATGAAGCCAAGATCCAGCGGCCGGACCCCCCGGTGTGGGAGGTGGCGGAGGACCGGCCCCTGCAGGACGTGCCAGCGGGCAGCCAGCAGACGCACAACGTGGTGCAGATACAGCCGCAACTGGTCAGGCTCTCGATCAAACCACGTGAGTACACTGGAAGATTCCCTCAACAATGAAAGAATCTGATATCTTCTTTAGTATATAATTATTTCTTTTTGAATAGCAAATTGGTCATTTCGCGACCCACACAATAATCACAATGATGTATATTCTTTTTTTTTACGCGAGACAATTCATAATTCAAAATCAAATAGTTTTTCTAGAATTACGGCATAAGCGCCAGTTACATTTAAAAGGAGTTGCAAACGCGATGATGCAAACTCCACAGTACCGTCGCGAACTAACGCGGTCAAAGCCCTAGTGGTGGAGGATGAGCCCTAGCTAAATTAAACGACGAAACAGATAGAATCTTGTTTATTATTTTCTAAATATTACATTACATATACATATACATTACATTATATACATTACATTAAAGCATTGGAAAATTGTATTTTAAAAATGGCGTCCGGCTCGTAGCGCGGGCTACGGCCATCTCCATAAACATCAACGAAATTCAAATATATATTACTTTTCACAATTATAGAGCTAGAAACGCGAAAAGAAAGCGGCACGCATGCAGGACGTATGCACGCCACAGTACATAGGGTGTACTAAAGTTCAAATTGATAATCAGAGACGGAGCCCCTCAGGCGTCGTCTCCTTCACGATGTTTTTCAGTATCAGTGCGCTAGGCCGTGGTCCGAGGCTCCCTCGAGCCGCCCCTAGAGGCGTTGGTCTATTTTGTAAAATGACATTTTATTAATTCACCATTAATTTGTAATCGATAGTAGTAAAGTATTATGTGTGTATAGGGGGATAGCGAGCGCGCACAGAAATAAAACTAAAGTAGAATTGACAGGCACGGTGATTTGATCAGCTGATTATTAGTTTTTTTGCCATATTTCAGCCTACGTTCTTTGAAGGTTCGTTTCTCTGTTTGTACGGGCTAATCTCCGAAACTGTTGGACCGATTTGAATTAAATTTTGCATGGTGGTACCTTATTTTCCCGGTCTACATCTTAGATAGTTTTTACCAAGGGAAAATATTTCATTCCTACGGGAAACTGCACGGAAAAGTCAAAAAGCTAGTACACTCAGAAATTTTAATCCTCGACCAAAGTAATAAAACTTTTATCTCTTATCTCTACAGTTTCTCCAAGGTGTTAGAACAAGGATAGATATCGAAATCTCTGTAAACATTTAAACATAGGATAGCTGTTTTTTGTTTTACATTTTCATAACAAAATTATATTCTGAAAATTATATTCTGATTACGATATACGATAATTTCGATATTTTTCGTATTAACTATTATTTAATATAGAGTGTAAAATCCTTATTACAAAATTTCGCTCACGGATTCGCCGGCGTAAATTTTTGATATTTTCCTATTCAAAAACTAGGAAAGGTGATAGTGATATACAGAGTACAAACTTACTATCCCATTACAAATATCTAAATCCGTTTAGTAGTTTAGGCGTGAAAGCGGAATAGACAAATAAACATCCAGACTTACTAATACATAAATATATTTTCATGTCAAATGTGATGCCAAATGCCTTAGCTAATATTGTCATGGTTTCCAGGAGAGACCCGCAAGATAAAATTCTCATACAGGCCAGCGAGGAACTATCCGCTGGACCTGTACTATCTGATGGACCTGACGTGGTCCATGAAGGATGACAAGGAAACCCTGGTGTCACTGAGGGACGACCTGCCAGACATGCTGAAGAATCTCACAGACAATTTCAAGTAAGTGATTGTACTAATGTTTTAGAAGATGGATCGCTGGTAGCAAAAACCAAAGTAATTTTGTGCTACGCGGTGTCGGGTAATAAATAAGCCCGATTCGTGCTGCAGAATCCCCCATAGTAGTTGAAATATATATTCTGGTATTATTTTACGAGTATCATATTAATGGCAGATGGAGATAATTTTAATACCAATATTTCACGAAAAAAAAAACTTGTTTACTCTGTACAGCCTCAGGTTCAGGTATCCCCCCGGCAAAAATCTATTTAATACACTACTACTGCACCACCACCTAACTTCGCAGTGAATTAATTACAATATGTAAGTATGTCAGACGTACATTATGTACGTGTGTCGAAAAATCATGGAAGTACGACGTTAAAACGGTGAAAAAAAGCATTTATTGTGACGCAGCTTGGTAGCAATCTCTGCAGCTGACTGTACATTGCTTTCTTTTCTCCCACAATTTCACAACAACATGTCACAATCCAGAAATTTTTCAATTTATACTCTAAGGTCACAATATTATAAACATTAACAATCTGCAAAGTTATATGAGTAGCTGAAGAAGTTTTTACAAATTGTGGGAGTCAAGAGCTCAAACTAGGATACCTTGTTCAATGAACTCTTAGCTCACCCTCTCTCTAAATGAGAGGATTGTTTGAACTCCATCTCCTTATCAACTCTTTTTCAGGTTAGGGTTCGGCAGCTTCGCCGAGAAGCCCGTAATGCCATTCATAAACGTGGACCCTCACAGGAAGGCCAACCCTTGCACCATGCAGGAAGATGGCGTTTGCGAGGCCACATACACTTATCGGCACCGCTTGTCACTCACTAATCAGGTAAACTGTAATTATCACTGTGTGTCCCCCAGTTACGGCCTAGCAGAACTTGGGTTTTAAGTCAAACGCTCGCCTTACGTTACAAAGGTTCCGTGTTCGAATCCCGGTGGGCACTTTTGTCAGTTTAATCAGACATTGCAGGCTGGACCACCTAATTTTCGGAAAAGAAAGATCCCGCCAAAAACATTTTGTAAAAAACTAGCCAACTCTCGATGGAGCTGCTGTTTATCTCTTAAAAGTAATGAAATCTAGACAAAGTCGTACCAAGTCTAAGGTTCCTTTCTGTCAGTTAAATCAGCCGATGCGGGCTGGACCACCTAATTTTCGGAAAAGAAAGATGATTCGTACTTCGGAAGACACTTTAATTCCGTTGGTCCTGGACCCTCGAAACCCACACGATAAGCAAGCGAGCAACAAAACTAGTAAACAGTTTTGGATGAAATTTGGCATGAAGGGAGTTAGCACCCTGGATAACACGTAGCCTACTTTTTACCCCGGGAAAATTCCTTATTCCAATGGAAAGACTATTGACGAGTGCAATGCTGCGTATAGAAGTGAGTTACCTATATTCGGTTGTATGGTGTTGGTGGTAGGGTGCAAAATTAAACCATTTTACAAATGGTCTTATAGAAGGAAACTCATTTTATTAAAATTCGAAATACAAAACATTTGTCTACATCTACATAAATGAAGATATTCGCATAGATAGTGTGTTTCCACTTAAAACTATGAATGCTAATACTGAGTCATACAAACACAGCTAAGTCTATTAATTTTACCTTAGCTCATAAAGTAGGCAATTCATTTTATATTATTCCTCCATTGTCAGTTTAGGCTGCGAATTTTTAGTGCCTTGACCGACTTTCATTTTAAGATTCATTTGTAGGCATTCGTTCTGCAACCAACGATTTATTTAAAAGCCTGGAATGCCTTTTCTAGGTATCAGACTTCATAGAAAATGTGAATCGAAGTCCAGTGACAGCGAATTTGGATAATGCAGAGGCTCAACTGGATGCGTTGGTGCAAGTCCTGGCTTGTGGTGCGAAGATCGGCTGGTCAGACCGCACCAGGAAAATTGTGATGGTCCTGACCGATGGCCTGATGCATGCCGCTGGAGATGGATTGCTAGGTAAAAAAGAAGTAGACTTAAATTTGTTCAGATCAAGGTGTATCTTGTGACATGGAAAATTGTTTGTGATGGATAGTGCAGGCTGCAGCTTTTGAGTGAGTTAAGAAATTTCATACCATGCTGTTGCTGACTACGGTTTAGATAGCGTCACATCAGGACGAAATCTTATTATTATTGCATTACGGCCTAACCTATTCTCCTTTGATTACATACTAAATTAACTCTTCAGGACTTATATATTATTAACTTACTTAAATTTTTAAATACATAGATTTGTATTATTTTCTGCTTTATAAATTAAAAATATGTGACTAAATCAGAAAGAAGTAAAGTATAAATGATGAATGATATTTTTAACATGCACTATTTGGTGTACAGAAGCCAGCTTATTATTATGCGGTAGGACATTCTCACTATGAAATTCACCCCTACCACTACAAAATACGGGCACTCTCAAGGTTAATATGTCCAGCCGCATGTGCTGGCTACTTTACAAATAAAGTAGTTCGAAAATACCATAGATTTATTAACATTTTGGTTGAGTTCCGATGACGTCACGGACGTACTGTGAGGGTTACAAAAATAAACCTGACTCTATAAGTGCTCTTCATACTTAAACGTACCTACTCTACTCAACCCACTACAAAGAAACTAAATGAGAATGAGTTTATTTTTTCTTCTTAAACAGCTTATTCTGTACCACGAACTACTAACTCAATTTCACTAAAATAGATTGGCTTTTAAGTAGCTTAAATATCGAACAGACTTTTTACACAAAAGTTCGACTAGCTTAGCTTTTGCTATTATTGGTAAAAAAGCAGCAATAAATTATTCATTCATAATGTTTACAGCTTTTATAGCAATGGTTTTAAAAACGGTAAATATATTGAGCAGTTTGAAAAGAGCGTCAGCGACCGAGTGGCTAAGGTTGTTGTTTTCCAATCGGCAGTTCCTGGTTCAAACCTCGGCACGTAACAATATGTTTTCTATTTACGAATTCTACGTTTATTCGACGCTATTACGGTGGAAGAAAATATCGTGAGGAAACCTGCACACACCTGCGAAGTAATTTAGAGGTTGTGTGAAATTGATGAAAAGACCTTGATCCTGATTTCAGGGCAGGCTCTGTTACCTTAATCTATACCAATATTATAAAGAGGAAAGGTTTAATTTTTTGCTTGTTTGTTTGAAATGAATAGGCTCCTAAACTACTGGACGGATTAGAAAAAATCTTTCACTGTTGGAAAGTTACATTCACCCTACCTTTTACCGCGGAAAAAATTCCTCATTCCTACGGGAAAAACTGTTAATGCGGGGGAGCCGCGGCGGAAAGCTAGTATAATAATAAAATAATTAAGATTTCTTTATTTTGTTCCAGGTGGTGCAATAAGGAAGAATGATGCGCAGTGTCATTTAGACGAAAACGGGTACTACTCGGAAGCGGCCACTTACGACTATCCGTCGGTGGAACAAGTTTACAGGCTTTTAGATAAGTATAAGGTACACTCAAGAATGTTTTGCGATCGACGTGTGTGATATACTCAATAGTTTTAAATGATATGATGTTTGAGATAGCATTACGAATTACCATCCTTTCATCCTGTATTAAGTGTAGGTACTGTGGCGTGCATGCGTCCTACATGCTCGCCGCGTTCGTGCTGGCAGCCTCTTTCCGCGTTTTGAGCCATTTAATTATGAAAAGTAATATCTATTTGAATTTCGTTGATGAGAGGGAGATGGCCGTAGCCCGCGCTACGAGCCGGACGCCATTTTCATGCTTTAAAGAAGCAAATGTAATATTTCGTATTTCCGTTATAATAAACTAGTCATTGTATTCCCTATTTCTGCATTTTAATTTGAACTAGGGCACATCCTCCACCTCCAGGGTTAGGACCGCGTTAGACCGCGACTGTACTTACTGAGTAACGTTGTACCTACGGTCCAGTAAAGCTGACCACATCGCCTTTAAATGGACCAAACGTTTAAAGTCCAAAGTATTCAGTTTAGCGTACTCTTGACTCTTTCATCGCTATTTGTAAAAATATATACCAACAAAATTAGAAGTGATAGTAAAACTGAAAGAAATTCTTAAGGAAGACATGTTTAACATTGGGAACCAAATATGTATTGAAATATCAACATTTATTTATCTTGCATATCGAGAGATTAACAAAGGACTAATACCTATTAAATATTTATTAGAGCTTCTAGCTTTCCATTCAAATGATCATTTATTTTATGGGCATTCTCTCATCCAAATGTGAATCTTAAATCTATGTTCATAAATCTTGTGATATTTATTATTAGCAACTGCGAGCACTGTACATTTTACGGCCACATAAAACTACTTATATAATTATGCAAGATCGTATCGAAATGTTTATTTAACTATATTCATCCGCTGACACAAAATCTTTATCCAATTAGGTTAACGTCATATTTGCGGTCACCGAAAACGTGAAGAGCCATTACGACAGAATGCAAGAGCTTTTAAAGGACTTCACACATATAACGCTGCTAGAAAACGACAGTTCTAATGTACTGAAACTGGTTAAGTCTGGTTACGATGCTGTGGTCAGTGTTGTCGACTTTGCTGATGACTCGTACTTGGGGCCGGTGAAGATAAAGTACTTCACCGACTGCGGAGTGAAAGGCGGAGCTCTTGTGGAGTCCACGCGCTGTACCGGGGTGGGATTCGGCATGACTTTGAACTACGAAGCGCACGTCACTTTGAACAAGTGCCCGGAGTTTAAAAAGGTAAGCATGCGTGTAGAACATGCGTGAGATCACATTGCTCAAGTGGGTTATACTTTTTACGGTTGGCTGTTTAAATATGGATCAGTTTTTATAACGTTTCTGCTCTGATTGGTTTTTGTCTAAATGTATTTACTGTGACGGACATTATCGCCCACTGCTGATTACAAAGTGTAATCCGATACTTCGCTTAATTTTATTGTGGGTGTGTAAAACAAATATCTGGTTTTCAGGTACAGTTTACCTAAAGTTAATAATTACACAGTATATACTCGTATATTATATGATATTAGAAATAATAATTCTCAACATTCTCTCAAAGAGCGTGTCGGTGGCCGAGTGGCTAGCTAGGGCCGTTGACTTCCATTCGGAAGTTCGCGGATTCGAGCCTCGATACGTATCAATGTGTTTTCGATTTTGGAATTCATATGTACGTTAATTCGATGCTTTACGATAAAGGACAACATCGTGAGGAAACCTACGCAGTCTGCATGGTCCACTAAGGCCAATTCACCCTGATTTCAGTGAGTCTCGTGTCGTGCCTCTCGTGGGGACATTGTGATGTTTTAATGAATGCTTAACATTTAACAATATAGTCACACCATAAATTCTTGGTTTAGCACACAGACGCACGATATACCAAATAAACACGATGATAAATATATGTAACTAGCGACCCGCCCCGGCTCCGCACGGGAAAATGGTCATTGTGGGTTATCCTTAAGCATATTATGCATGTATTATACATATAAACCTTCCTCTTGAATCACTCTATCTATTTAAAAAAACCGCATCAAAATCCGTTGCGTAGTTTTAAAGATTTAAGCATACAAAGGGACATAGGGAGGGACATAGGGACAGAAAAAGCGACTTTGTTTTATACTATGTAGTGATATGTGGGGGGGACATCTCAGACACGGCCATCTGACCCCAAAAGCAAAGAGCCTGTACTATGGGTGACAGACATCAGATGTAGATCAATATACAGCATCCAGACACAAGGCAAACACAAGGGCGGGATTCGAACCCGCGACCCTGTGCTTCGAAGGCAAACGTACTATGTTACGGGGCCGTCAAATGTGCATTAGAAAAAGGTATTCTTTGGCTGATTGTAATCATGACCAAGACAAACGACATCGTGTGTTCTACGCCTAGCTGTTAATTTGACATTTTGAACATATCGCTCATGGTCTAAGAAAACAAGGTCTAACCGTTAGACCACGTGACTGACACAAGCCTACGTCATTTTGCGCTGTTCATTCTTGTCTATTACATGCATTCGACAAGTAGAAATGACGTAGGCTCGTGTCAGTCACGTGGTCTAATGGTTAGACCTTGTTTTCTTAGACCATAATATCGCTTCTAATTTCAGTCAAAACAAACGATAAAGATAGTAGAGAGCAAGCTCGGTCAGGATTCCCTGACCCTGGAGGTGGACATCCAGTGCGGCTGCCAGTGCCAGGAGGAGCCTCCAGACGAGGCGGCGAGGGAGACCTGCGGAGACACCCGCCACCCCGTTTGCGGAGTCTGCCTTTGCAATGAAGGATGGTAATAGACTTTTTAACTTGGCATATAAATTCCTCAAGCCCGGAAATGCATGCAAATGGCATATGATAATGTTATGTTTTAACAGATTTCACGAGAAAGCAACTGCGGAAATACACCGAGAAAATTAACTAATTCAAGAGGAAATATGTAAATGGAATTTCGTTTAGGTGCAAAACGTCTAGTGGTATATAGTCTAAGTTGCAAAATATCCAGTTGTATTGGTTGTGGGGTGGTGTTGGTGGTAGTTGTCCAAATCTCGAAATGTTCAAGTTACAAAATGTGTATACTTCCACCAGTATTTTTGTAGTAACCAGTCGCCTCGTGAGAATGTGTGGGCGGTGATGCTCAAATCTCTCTCACAGCTTATGAGTACCTAGTATCACAATAACGGCCAGTCGATAGCCGCACTATTTCCCATTCTCAACAGACACAAGATTAGCTGGGGCGCTTTTGTTTACTCTACAATGTGTATCTGACCTAGTTTCTAGTCTGTTGCTAATAATACAGTTCTGGAATTTTCCTGCTGAGCACTGTATTGCTAACATCAACATAATTTACTCTTGGGAATCTGAAAAAATAACCACCCCCCTTCCTTTGTAATTAAAATTTCAGAAAGGGCTTTGTCTAGAAGAGAACATCTTTCGACTGAAATTGGTGGATGATTATTGAGTTCGTTCTTGAATATTATGTTCTGGAAGTAGGTAGGTAGGTAACATCGAAAAATGAATTCGTTTGACAACGGGATTCGAACCCGAAACTCCGTAATGTGAGAGAGACGAGAGTTTTGCCACTCGGCTGCAGACTGTTTATGTACTGAAACGTGCTTTGCGTAATCTATCGGTTTAATATTCCTGTCATTAGGGTCAAACGAACACAGTTCTCATGGTGAAACAACTATAGAACTATTGCGTATAGCATTAAGAGGTAGAGCTGCACGGATGAGTACCATAAACAAACAATTAGCGCTTGCAATATCATGTTACATAGTAAGTTAATGTTATTTTGTGACAATACACTTGCAGTTTTTCTCTAGTGTCAATAATTTTTCAGCTTTCCAGTCAATAACTTTGGTTAACAATGAGAATTTCTACTCTGCGATGAGGTCTGCGCCGGTAATTGTGTTTGACGTTATATAATCGTATTAGAAAATATTTTTGATGGAAGCAGCGTAACTAACTTTAGTTTAGTTATGGTTACAGAATTGCAAGGTTAATAAAATAGATGCAGTAATTTCATCGCCAGTTTTACTACTTATAATCCAGTTTAAGTTAAATCAACAGCCACCGTAGCCACCTCACACTACACACGAAGGTTCCGACTTCGAATTCCGGTAGGGTTGTCATCAAACATACGTGAGAACCTTGTGAGACTTTTCCTAGTTCAGTTAGAACATTGGAAGTTGAATCACCTGATTGTCCAAAAAGATGTTCGGAAAGGCAGATCCCGGCTACTATCTACGGATGCAGTCGTTGTACGAACCACGTCAGAAGCCGGCGGCTCAATCATTCTGACGCCAAGTCTGAAACCTACACGATAAGCGAGTAAGTAGGGATAACTTCCACCAGTGCACCTATGGGACTACTATTTGGCATTCTGTGCTATAGGGATTGATAAGAGATTTCAACTTGGAGTACTTCGGTAGGCACACAAATCCGTTGGTCCCGAATGCAGTCATACGAATCATGTCAGAAACCTCAAAACTTATTTCGTCTTCATCCTTTATAATGCGCACAGGCAACTTGTAAAATGGTAAGCTGGCGTGCTTACGATTTGTAAACTATTTGCTGCCCGAGTTCTTATAACCAAACTCTTTTTAAAGCCAGAGTGAATAGGCATTTTCTGGGCGAGCTCAGTCCACCCCCGGTCTCATCTCGCCCATATGTGGACCTGAAAGCAAGAGCAAGCCCTTTAAAGATAATAAAAGAAGAGTCTATAATATATACAAAGACTTATGAACAACTAGATGTCCGCTCGCGGCTGCACCGGCGTTGTTTTTTTACGTTTCCGTGCACAGTTTCCCTTAGGAATGAGATATTTTCCCGTGGTTAAAAGTATATAAGATTATGACTGGGGATATAAGGTACCACTAAGTAGTTTCAGAGATTAGCCCGTAAAATGTACTAAGCCGTATATAAGTTACTATAGTTTTTTAATTATCCCACGGGAACTCTTTGATTTCCCGGGATAAAAAGTAGAGATGCGCCGAGTACTACTTCTACCGAGTAACCGAGTACCGAATATACTCGGTTAAAAGTTCGTCGAGCCGAGTATTCGGCCGAATTACTCGGTTCAATTATGTACAATGTATTGGGGTGCGAAAACAGGAATGAACAGGGTCGTCTAGCTGACTAGCAAGCGGCGCGGGGTGTTTCGATCTTCCTCTGGCTAATCAGTCGCTTGTTATCAAACAAAATAGAATTTAGTGCGCGCAAATTGAGAAAAAAATATACTTTTGGTCGTGTACAGATATTAACTCAGGCACCATTAATGAAGAAAAGAGAGAGAACGCGCAGAGAGTCTAGTTTTCTTACATCATAACTTGGCTCTCAATAATTTTATTAAATATTAATAATAATTGTTTTAATGAAACATAAGTAGGTATTACTTATATTATCATAACTCAATTAGATTTTAGTAAAACACATTTCTCTTTTTCCAAAAAAATTATAAATATTCTCACTTTTTAATCAAGCTGGTTTCATTCCTTTCTTTCACAGCAAATAATTTTTAACCCCCGAAAAAAAGAGGGGCGTATGATTGACGTATGTATCTGTCTGGAATTGTAGCTTATAATAAACGGATGCGCCGATTTTGATCTAGTTTTTTTGCAAGGTGTTACAATCCAGAGTGTTCTTAGCTATGATCCAAGAAAATATCTTCAACCATTTGAAGATTATCAGCTCTTTCCTAGTTATTGAAAGGATCAAGAAATGGTTTTGTGGCGGGGGCTTTTATTTTTTTTTAATTTAAAGTTATTATTACCTTTGTTCCGCTCAAATTGTTATTTTATTTAAACCGAGTGTACTCGGTATTTAAACCGAGCTATTTGGCCGAGTACGAATACCAAAATAACCACCGAATACGCCGAGTACCGAGTAGTAAACGAGTACTCGGCCCATCTCTAATAAAAAGTATCTAAGATGTTGACCGGGGATATAAGGTACCACCATAGAAAATTTGTAATTTAAATCGGTCTAGTAGTTTCGGAGATTAGCCCGTACAAACAGACAAACAGACAAAGAAAAAAGACAAAGAAAAAAAAAACTGAATATGTTCTATATACTCGTATCCCCCTGACTCGGTTTTGAGCATTTTTTTTCTAAGTACAGATTTTCGACCTCTACAGTTTTATTATTAGATTCTTCGTTAATTCCAGGTCAGGCCCCAACTGCGACTGCTCAATAAAAGACAGGGAAGCATCAGAGGCCCTGGAAGCGCAGTGCCGGCAGCCGAACGCGACGAGCTACTACGCATGTTCGGGCGACGGCGACTGCGTGTGCGGGCTCTGCGAGTGCGACCGTGGCTTCAGGGGCAAGTTCTGCGAGTGCAAGGCCTGCCTCATCAGCCTGTGAGTGCTAACACTCAAAGTCACAGTATTTATTTTTAACTTTAGTTTAGTTTTAATACGGGTAAAAACTGAATCTTAGTCAATGGATCTGATAAATTTTACCAATTAGACATTTTCCGGAAACTGGGTTAAAATTTAATTTTCTATGCAAACTGTCCTATTAAAGTGACGATTCGGTATAGGACTAGGAGACAATGTTTTTTGTTTGCGAGAAAATGTTTTTTGGAAAAGTTTGTTAATCCGAAACTTCAGATTTTGTAAAAATAAATCTGTGATACTGTTAATTTTTATACCTTTGCCACACGTTTGGTAAACTCTTGCTCTTTTTGAGTAGAATGCTATTCAATATACGACTGCAGCTAATGATAGGCCACTCCTCTGCCAGGCTAGGACTTGCCATGAATAGGTAATTGTTTCTTGTTTGGAATTGCTATTAACATAAATATTGCTAAATGCTGTTATAGCGGCACTACCCATAGCTTGCTCTCAACCACCAAAGGTTAGCTGGTAGAAAATTTTCTGTTGCATTAAGTTCGCTTTTGTACTTACAGTTTTTTGTGCAATAAAGTATTTTCTGTCATTCTATAGGATTGACGTTATTGTTGGACGACAGAGCGCCTGTAATCTACAACATCGAATGGGAATTCTCTACATTTCACTGCAGTCATATTTATTTCCTCTAGGCGCTAAGACATAGGTTACGGTTACATTTAAGACTACAAAATATTTGGTAACCATTTTTTTCTAAATACTTTTGGCATTTCAGATTTTAGCTTTACAAATTCAAATTGTTTATTTTTAGCTTTTGTTCATTTTACATCACGCATGTTGGCATAGCAAAATGTGCGCTTTTTTATCAAAAGAGGTCACCGAAGATACTCCATAAGCGTCGCATATTTTAAATAGTTTACAGGAGTCTAACCGTTAACTATAATAAGTTTATATCGTTGTCCTGCAATAGCGCCTCCTCCTCGGAGTCATAATCATTAATCAGACCTTTCTGAACCTGACGACGAAATCACTGATGCAGTTAAAGCAGCCAAAGAATTTAGATTACACGTAACAGAATGCCCTTCTGGTAGCGAATACCCTTCAGGTAACAATGCCCGTACCCGCCGGCGGGGGCGCGGCCATAACCAAAATCAAAATTGATAATCAGAGACGGAGCCCCTCAGGCGTCGTGTCCTTCACCATGTTTTTCCGTATTAATGCGCTAAGCCTAGGTCCGAGGCTCTCTCGAGCCACCCCTAGACGCGTTGGCACATGACTACTTTGGAGTAGGTAGAGTCTTCTGCTCCCCCGAAGGTCCAGTGAAGCTTGATTCGTCGTACCTTTTCAATTCAAGCATAGGTCAACTCAAAAAAAGTCATAATCAATGTCGCACTTTGTGGCCGCGCCACACCAGCGAATTCAGTAAGATATAGCAGAGCAACTGTCCATTAAAATGTCGGTTCATTTTGTAACAGATCATCAACAAAGACTCTAACTTACATAACATATTGGAATTTTATCATCCGGTCCCAAAATAGCTTCGTTAACAGCTCATATATGTCCCCACCGAGGGGCTCGAGCCTACCCAGATACCAGAGTAAATAGGCCTTTGTCGACCACGCTGGCCCAGTGCGGGTTGGTCAACTTCACACACAACCTTTTAATTTCTTCGCAGGTGTGTGCAGGTTTCCTCACGATGTTTTCCTTCACCGTAAGAGCGTCGAATAAACGTAGGTACGTGCCGAGGTTTGAACCATCGAACTTCGGAACGGAAGTCAACGGGCCTAGCCACTTGGCCACCGACGCTCTCCGAGCATAGCTTAATAGAATGTAATGTCAATATTCGGGAGAGTGATCCGCGCGTGACTATCGATCCCTCACAGCGGGGTCTCGTTAATTTGGGCGAGGTCATGCTGACATGTTGACCGTTGTTAGCATTTTTATGGCATCACAATGAATTAATAGTTCCTATGATTAACGTCATGTCAGCTTGTACTATTATATAATGATGGAGCATGGAGGTAAGGTATTTTAAGCGGTAAGATTTAAGCTAGTTAGATATGATTGAATATAAAAACGAAGCTTTGGTTTTGACGCAAATAGATTCGCCTATGATGGATGTTATGCGGTACGTTAACAATAAATAAACAAAGCACACATGTGGTTTACTTGCGGTCGAACATTACTAATAATTATTTCATCGAACCATGCTGCTGTTTGTGTGAGATAATGTTTTGTCAGTTTTGAATGAGCCACGAATTAGTATAATTCTTTTTTCCGTTCACAGTTTAACTATCTGACTGCAGAAGGTTTAGAAAAGTTTTGGAAATGAGATGGCAAAGATAAATTATGAACGCAAAATTAAGTATTATACCTATTCCACTTTCAAATTGGATTGGAACTTTATATGAATAGGAATAAGAACATATTTATTCACAGCATACAAAACAAGATGAACAATAAAAAGGTACAGTAGCCAGCACATGCGGCTGGACATGTTGATATTGAGAGTGCCCGTATTCCGTAGTGGTAGGGGTGAATTTCGTAGTGCGAATGTCCAACCGCATATGTGCTGGCTGTAAAAAAAACATAAGCATCTAGAATTGGTTTTTACCAAACCTAAAGTTGTTTTTAAAGATAGAAAATCTGAAAAATCAATTGAGAAAATCCGATGCCCACTTAGTATTCAGCCAGCTCAAAAATATTTAAATTTGTAGAGAGAACGGCATGGAGTGCGGCGAAGACGTGGGGCGCGGGGTGTGCGCGTGCGGCACTTGCGTGTGCGCAGAGGGCTGGAGCGGCGACGCGTGCGACTGCACCGACAGCAAGGACGCCTGCACCGCGCCCGGCACCAGCGAAGTGTGCTCCGGGAGGGGCGACTGCGCTTGTGGTGAGGACATGCTCCAAGATAACACTAATTTAAAAATGTTAATATCCCCCGACACAAAACCGTTACTTGATCCTTTCAACAACTAGAAAAGAGCTGATAATCTTCAAATAGCTGAAGATATTTTCTTGTATATGTATAGCTAAGAACACTCTCGATTGTGACACCTTGCAAACAAAAAAAAATAGAACAAATCGGCGCATCCGTTTAGGAGCTACGATGCCACAGATAGACAGACAGACAGACAGACAGACACACACGTCAAACTTATAACACCCCTCTTTTTCGTCGGGGGTTAAAAACAAGGCCTACGTCATTTCTACGTCACTTTGCCTATTCATCTTGTCGAATGCGTGTAATAGACAAGGATGAACAGCGCAAAATGACGTGTAGGCTAGTGTCAGTCACGTGATCGGTCATCTTGTTAGACCTTGTTTTCTTGGACCATGTGGTGAGCACATGGCGCCATTTGTTTTAGGCACCTATTTCACGGGAGACAAAAGACGAAAGTGACGCAGTTATGCGCAAGAGAGAGCGTGGTATATTTGTAACTCATTCTAACGCATAACTGCGTCCCTTTTGTCTTCTGTCTTTTGACTACCGTGAAATATTCTTTGCGACACAAGAGTAGGTCAGTTAAAAAAAAAACAATGAGCACGAGATAGTTTTTCGGAGGATAAGAGGCGTTCGCAGTTTTAAGATAATTCGTAAGAGTCGAACAGAAGCATATCTATAAGCTAGTGCAGTTGCTAGCAATGCACTGCTAGGCGTTACGATGCTTCCTACAACAACAAAAATCTACGAAGCCATAAATGTATGTGGACTAGAGCGCTGCTTGCTATTCAATAGCCTGTTGAAAATAAGACATATATCTCTCCCTCTCCCACAAAACATATAATCATAGTTATTGGACCATGTTTATTTTGATCCTTGTCAAAATGGTCAATAAGACAGCATCAGTGGGCCTCTATAACTATAGTAAATTGGGTCGGGCCGATGAGGATAACAGCGAAAGATATGATATTTCCACATTAATAGATCAGATCGTTCCAAAAAAACCTGTGTTACTTCAGGTCGCTGCAGATGTTCGGACGATGAGGACGGGAACAGTTACCAGGGCGCGTATTGCGAGTCCTGCGCCACTTGCGAGAACCCTCTGTGCGCCACGGCGGAGCCCTGCGTGGCCTGCCACCTCAACAGCAGCTGCACAGACCTCTGCTCCATAGGCGGCTCCAACTATACCGTCGCCGAGAGGCTGGATGACCCAGGTAATTCTAACTTGCTCGTTTTTTCCTGTTAATGTAGCCGTTCAAAAGACGCTCGAAAGATCCTAGTGTGTGGGTGGGGGTCTCTTACTTCGTCAGCAGGCAAATTAGAAAATCCGCTCCGTCTTCCGGCCTTCGTTAACAGCTCATATATGTCCCCACCGAGGGGCTTGAGCCTACCGTGATACCAGGGTGAATAGGCCATAGTCGACCACGCTGGCCCAGTGCGGGTTGGTCAACTGCACACACAACCTTTGAATTTCTTCGCAGGTGTGTGCAGGTTTCCTCACGATGTTTTCCTTCACCGTAAGAGCGTCGAATGAACGTACATATGAATTCGAAAATCGAAAACATTGGTACGTGCCGAGGTTTGAACCCGCAAACTTCGGGATGGAAGTCAACAGCCCTTGCCACCGACGCTCTAATCTAATAAATCTTCCGGCCTTCACAGCGCTGTAATCTCCTTTCTCCATTTAAATTGGTCAAGTTCAAGTTTATTCTTCAAGTTCTTTTTTAATTGACCACAAACCGCAGACTCAAGCGGCAATCGTTTGGCTAAGCACTGTACTGAGGCTGCAAGACGCTTAAAAGTAGTTATTAACCTACATTCTCTGACGCTTGTTACTTTCTTTTCAAGTTAATGATTGATTGTATGGTGTGTAGATAATGAGATGTGAGCACGTACAATGGTGGCCGAGTTGCCACTGAATCATTTTTCAATTGGCAACAAGCAGTCTTTGAAATTTTGTTTACAAAAAAAGAAGGTGTGTGTTTTAAGTGACTGTCTATTTTCACTTTTCCAGTATTTTGTTATTTTTTGTTCATTGCATGCACAATAAAAATACTATTGAAGAATAAGTAGAAGAGCCCTCTGAGCCTTTTTGGTAGCACCTCTATCTTCACGAGCAACAGGTCACGGGTTCGAATCCCACCTAAGGTCCTATACATTTTTGTGGTGTTTATTTAAATAATAGAGTTACACTATTTAATTCAGGATTAAACGAACTCAGGATAAAATATATGAACTTATTAATTTACTCATATTTTTAAATTCTCAATTTGTCAGTAACGGACAACGCCGACGAAGTTTCGTGCATATTCCGGCAGTACTCCGAGAAAGACCAACTGGAATGCGAATACAAGTACACTTACACGGCTGGAACCAAGGCCATGGTTGCCATGGAGATTATCATCCGCTCAAAAGAGTGTTACCAGCCGACCAGCGCCAAAATCATGACCTCTTCGATAATCATTATGGCGTGTGTGATAGCAGCGGGTATTATAGTGATATTGTTCGTGAAGGGAGCTCAAGTGGTGTCGGACAGAAGGGCGTACGCGAAGTTCTTGCAAGAGGCCAACGAGAGTAGGAAACAGACACATGAATTAAATCCATTGTACATATCGCCCATTTCGGAATTCCGGTTACCAGAATCGTATCCAAGAGATTTGAACTAGTGACTGTGACTGTGTTTATTTTATTAGTGACTAGCTTTCCGCCGCGGCTCCGCCCGCGTTAACAGATTTTCCCGCGGTAAAAGGTAGCCCATGTTACTCGGGGTGAATGTAGCTTTCTAATGGTGAAAGAATTTTTGAAATCGGCACAGTAGTATTCATTACAAACATACACACACACAAAAATACAAATCTTTCCTCTTTATCTTTATAATATTAGTATGTTATATAAGGTGTACGTGCCGGCCTAGCAATTAATACTGCAGGTTTAGGCAACGGATTTGAGCTCCCAAAGAAACTTTTCTTGAAAGGGTGACAAGTTTCGACACTCATACAAAATATTCATTTCAGATACTTAGTTGGAATGGAGAAGAGGATTATTTTTCGATTCCAACTAAGTGTGTCTTTTCAGCCTTTACTGAGTCGTCACTTCACTTCGTTTAACTGTTACGAGTGTTTGTAAATTGATGTATTTGAAGAATTTACGGATAATTTTAATGCCTGTTACTGTGTATGTACTTAATTAGTTTATATATTTTTCGAGAACATGTGAATAATATTTTTGGGAAAATGTCGGATTTATCTACTTTATATATAACGTTAAGCATATACATAATTGTAAAAAACTGTTGTATCTAAACAGTAGTACCAAAACTCAAGTCTTGATGCTGTTAATGTAGGATGTAAAAGTATTATGTAAATAATTTGTTCGAGTACAGTCATGCCCATAAGACGAATTATATCTCTAAATTAGGAAATAAGTATGTACCTACAGAAATCAGCACCATGCCGTTGGACATTCGCATTCGCACCATGAAATTCACCCTACCGCTACTGATAATAAGGCCTGTTGTAGGTATCCTAATGTTTTCTTTGTTTGTGTTTTTTATCTGTATTTCTTGGTGTGAATAAAGAATATTTGTATTTGTATAATACGGACGAAACGCCAACAATTTTATCTACTTTGGTGTAGCTGCTCAGAAAAATAAGTATAATAGAAGGCGCTTAAATGACAAATTCAATTTAATAAAACAAAAACAAAGAAAATTAATTTTAGTTCTTGAATAGACTTATGGCCGTGACTGTTCGATAAAGATGTTTGTTATTTTGTTCATTGAGTTTAACTAGTCTACCTTTGTTTGAATAAATGCAAAAATGTATTGTCTTAAGTGTAATAAAATAATAGTGATAAAGGGTACAAATACATATTTCAAATGGTATTTTTTTTTAATAATAGTGATAAAGGGTACAAATACATATTTCAAATGGTATTTTTTTACGTATTAACTAATAATTAAGGAATGTTTGCTAGTCTCTTAATTTCGTACTTATCTGCACTAGTTCAGTAAACTTATTTATAACGTAAGTTTTATTATAATTACCTATTTGTTCCTCAAATAAAAGTAAGATTGTTTAAATGTACCAACAACAAATAAAACACACTGATATAACTTTCATCGTTTTATTTCTAAACTTCAACATGATTATAAAAATTATTCTCATGGACCATTTGGACATAATTTGATATTTTATGTGAAAACAATTTTTATAATAAATGCTATATACAAAACAATCCCCGACGCTACAAAACTATGGTATATAAGTGTTACAAGAGGTATTTAGCATATTATAGGGTGTTTAAGTTACTGATTAATAACACGATCGAATCCTTGCATCAATATAATCAGATGTTTCTTTTTTTTTGTTTAACCTTTTTTTATCTTAAGGGGCTCCCCTATGCTAAGTGGCGCCGCCATCCGTTAAAAAATAATTACTCTATGAGTAAACAGTTTTTCAAAAATCCGGTAAGTCATTTTAAAGATTTGGTGTTTTAGGATATATAGAAGCCATCAACTCTGTTAGTTTGAGTTCGATGAAGTTACAGATAGAAAATTTGCCAAAAGTGGCCGTTTTTAGCAAATTTTCTATCTGTAACTACAGCGGACTATAATAAATACAGTTTATGGCCGCTATATATATATATATAGCCCCTTAAGTAGAGTTTTGCCCTGGGTAGAAAAATAAATTAATTTCGAAAATATAATTCTTTTCCGGTCATCATATTTACCGATTTAGCTAAGATCTAAAATAGAAGCCTGTAAGAATTTGCTTTAAGCAATAAGGTCTACTTTTGCCAGCGCTGTAGGTACCAAATTGTCCATGTACTGTATTTTATTTGCGTGCAATAAACTATCTTTATTGTATTGTATAAGATCTAATTAAACACCCTATACTTAGAAAATATTAAAACAAACAATACACCATTTTCAATTTTACAAGTATTGGCTAACTTAACACCGCACTTTGGAAGTACTGTAAATTATTCTAAATTACAATATGACGAAAAACTAAAATATAAATTCCATACAAAATGTACACTTGTACAGTTCCTTTGAGGGAAGGCCTTAGCAAAGCTTTTGTTAATTAATAATTGTGGCTCAGCTTACGGTATAAATTGAGGCGGCTGACGAATTTACTGATAAACTACCTTATTATACTAAGTAAATAACGGCTGAAAACTTTTATAGCGAAACGAAACAAAACTATTAAGAGAATTACAGTGCATTTTTCGGTTGACCACTCAATCATACGGTTACAGTTCCACCTGATTCATTACGAGACAAACCAAGTGTTTTTTTACCTGCCTCCCCTACACGCATACCGCAGGCGTAGCCACAATAAAGAGTCCGGAAACTTTCAAATCATTTGCCAAAAAAATTACCATTTTACATAGGAATTCGGTATAATATTCCCGTCGTAAATGTCTTTTTTTAACCCCCGACGAAAAAGAGGGGTGTTATTAGTTAGACGTGTGTGTGTGTGTGTGTCTGTCTGTGGCATCGTAGTTCCTAAACGTATGCGCCGATTTTGATCTAGTTTTTTTTTTGTTTGCAAGGTGTCACAATCGAAAGTGTTCTTAGCTATGATCCAAGAAAATATCTTCATCTATAATATCTATTTGAAACCTTTAAGTTGTTGAAAGTATTTAAGGCTTCATTAAATAATTACTGTTCAGTAGGTACATAAGTGTTTTTTGTCTACCTTTTTTCTGCCAAATACATAATAAGAGGACACTAACTGATATTTTAACGGGATTTAATCTAGATTTTAGCTTACCAGTTCTATCTGCCTGTTAGCACAATAGTTAACAACCGCGAAAATCTAAGAATGATCGTAATAAGACGAATACGCAATCACTACAATGTACATACATGTAATGTTTGTCAAATGATGTTTGAAGCCTATTTTTTGCAACAGTTTGAACTTTCCCGGACAATTATTCCTCTCTAAATTTTAATAATGCTATATTTACACTTCCGGCCGATGATTGAGCAATATTCTGACTTACATACTCCACTCCCCTTACTTACTTACGTTAAACATGTGATATACTTTACAATATATAAATTTATCACCGTTAGAACTTATGAAATCCAAAGTGTTTTGTAAAAAAATCCTTCCGTTAAGACATTTGTAACTTGAATTTTCCTGAAGACAAAAGGATATTATAACTGTTAATTTAATAAATCGTAATGTTTGTACTACTATTGTGTTTAGTTTGGTGGGTGACGATGACGTCAGTTAAACTAAACTAAATAATATGGAATGTTTCATCGCTTTAATAATAATTAACATCACATCCGCAATCTCTTGTCATACCTTAGTTTGACTAAGTACCACAGTATTAACTAATATTACTTTATAAACCTAAGTTAACTAAAGGTAAACTTGGTAAGTAATTAACAACTTTCGTGTGTTTGATTTTTTCATTTTATCGGATTATTTTGGAGGGAATCACAACCATTTTCTTAGAATTTATATTTTCAATTGTATCTTTTCTAGAAAACTCACCCAGTTAATATAGTATGGTAATAAGCGAGCTGGTGGAGGTCACCAATAAATTCGAATTTATAAGTTTAATGTCGTTCGAAATAAGAAGGTAAAAATTTTCAATTACAACATTTGCGCCATAAAATGACATAGGTAGCAGATAAATTTTACAAACATTCCACCAGCCCCCAGTAGATGTTTCGATAGAGATTCTGTGTTACGTTTTAACAATATAGGCACTTATTTGTTATTGAATACATCACACTAGTAAGTAGGCCTCATACTAATTATTGTAATGATATTGTAAGGCCCCTGCTCTTAATATTTTATGAATCAAATGCAACGACATTCGTCAGGCAAAAGGTAACTTAAAAATTACCACCTATAAACAACAAGATTAATTCTTTTATGAATAATTCTGACCGTAACCGTCGCTTTATGCTATTTTCAATGCAAGGAGTTTGTCAATTTAACCGAAAGAACACGTAGCCATAATATCGCTACTTAGCTAGAAATATTGTTCGCTTTAAGTCTAGTCAATTAGGTGTCAGATTCGTAGCGAAAACCTCTACGCCGTAAGTCTACAGTTTTAAGAAAGTAGTATTTATCACCATGGTTGATGATTTGCATCGTCTTCTAACCTACGAAAAGAAACATCTGCTTAGCAACGACGACGTAGAGACATTAGTACTATTATTTTCTTCTGTGGTAGAGAACTGAGTTCATTAAGTTACTAAAAGATAGTGACAAGTCCTAATTTTATCTGGTCATCTGTAAACGTCAAAATACGAATCAAACATTTTGGTAGACTTTTTGAAGTATGTTAAAAGGCGTGGAGATTAAAAACACAGTTAAAAAGTCAACAGTCTTTTCTTCCTAATGGCCAAACTATTTAATTGATTAGGCTACAATTCATTTTAATATTCATACATAATGAATTGAATTAAATTATCTTGTGGCTAAACTCGTTTAAACATAAGCAAAGTAAGTACAGTTAGATATCAACAAAAAAGTCATATCATATTACGCGACTAGCGCGCGGATTAATTCAATGCCGCCATCTTGCCGGCACTGGCACACAGTTCAAAAAAAATCGAGTTTGAATCGAGTAATATGAATGTTTTTAATCTGTAGTGATAGTCTTTTGTCAAACTCCTCGCTGTGTATGTGTGTGTGTGTGTATGTGTCGGTCAGACTTGTCTGTCGTGCCTGTGTGGCGGCGCGAGGCTCATGGGGCGGGAATCTGTCTTGCCGGGCGCGGGGGCGGCGAGGGGCGCGGGGCGGGGCGCGGGCGGCGAGGGAGACGCGTCTTTCACCACCAGGCGGAGGAACTCCGATATGCAGCCCCACGGGACCAGCCTGAGGAGGAAAGCAGTGTTTAGAACAATCATGCTGTTATGAAGAGTAGAGCAACGTGCGTGCGACGTGTGTGTGTGTGTGTGTGTGTTGTATTGATTTGTGTGTGTTTATGGTTATGATTTAAACCACAACACACAAATCCTAAGCTAGTCCATAAAATATAACATTTGTATTACCTATTAGTTATTTTCCTTTTTATGCAACACTGCAATACGTACTCCAGTGTTTTTTCTAACCCCCGACCATGGTCTAAGAAAACAAGGTCTTCCATTCGGACCACGTGACTGACACAAGCCTACGTCATTTTGCGCTGTTCATCCTTGTCTATTAACACGCGTTCAACAAGGATGAACAGCGCAAGAAGAAGCTTGTGTCAGTCACGTGGTCCGAATGGAAGACCTTGTTTTCTTAGACCATGGTTTAAATTATTTAAACACCTGAACCATGTCGGCAGTCGTCAGTAGAGCTAAATAGAAGGACGTAAAGCCGTAGGTTTCAGTTACTATTTCGACGGATATAGTCGTTCGTTACTCGAGCCCTAGGCGACACAATAATTTCGACAGAAACAGAACATACCAGACTGAAATACGTAATTATTGTAATGAAGTCGAAAGATATAATCTTATTTACACCTGTTACATAATGAACATAAATTAATGCTTGAGTAGTGAGACGAAACCACGAAATCTTTTTTCTTTTTCATTAAATCTAAAAGTCAAAACAACAGAATAAATGACAACTTCTTTCTAGAGTTGCTAAATTACTGTTATAAAAAAACCGGCCAAGTGCGAGTCGGACTCGCGCACCGAGGGTTCCGTACAAACCTGCAAGGTTTACAAAGTTCTTTCATTACGACAATCGAGTCATAACTATGGTAATCTTATTGCAAAATGAAATTCATAACATTACAATGGGGAAAGATGGAGGAGCATAAATTTAAGACAAAGATCTCTTTATCGTTTAAGTAACTAAGTACTAAGTAAGTATTTCAACTTGATAGCTCTACGCGTTCATGAGGAAAAAAGTAATAAGTTTATATTTATTAAAAAATATATATTTTGTAATGTAACTAAAAATTTAAGGTTTTCGGAATTTTTCCTTTATGTGTGCTATAAAACGTTGCTTCATGCCAAATTTCAAGATTCTAGGTCGACTGGAAGTACCCTTTAGGTTTTGATTCCCTTGCGAGTACTTGCGAGTTTCAAAATATGCAGCTTAAATTGCTGTTTCTTTTGATTGCGTTGACATAGAAGTTTGATTTTGTTACAGCTTAAAGGTATTATAGACCTGAGTATTTGGTATGAATTTCAATTTAATACCTCTACGCGTTTATGAGGAAATGGGTAGTAAGGTTAAAATTATTTAAAAAATATATGTCGGCGCGAAATCTGGCGCCTCGCTTCTCCTATTGGAATCTTAATTACCCAGTTCTCACGAACGATTTGTTTAAGTTAAGGGCTTATCGCCACCTTATCGCACAGGACGTGTGGACGTACAAGGGTCGAACATACCCTGGGAACGGTGGTGACATCACCAATTTGGCATGTCGCTGAACGTAGCCGTGGGCCGGCTCTCTATGTGGGTGATAAAATTCCTTAAGTTATGAGAGGGGCTGCAAAGCTAGTCCCCGCACTCTGTTCTTAGCCTTTGCCGAGCGCGGCCCACGGATTCGTTTACCGTTCTCGTTATTTAGTTTAAAACAAAGACTTTCTAAAATTAATTGTGTTAGATTTTATTTGGACATTTATATTCAGTTTAATTTTAGAGATTAGTTGGACATTATTACTGTTTAATAAGTTTGGACAATATTATAACAACATTGTAAAATTGCCTTGCGCGTTTTCCTTGTCGCCTACAAAGTGAAGTACTGTAATAATCAATCATGCAAAACCCGTCTGATGACGTTCGGGGCTCGGCCGCTCCTACATCAGAAGCGGGGTACACGTCGCGAGTGCAATGTGGGACTAATTCGCGAGTGCAAAGTGATGAAAATCGCGAAAATGATCATGAATGGAAGAGATTGTTTGAGGCGCAAAATGAACATTTGCGTACGCTCATCTGTGCTATTCAGTCTCCGTCAACGAATAGCAGTGTGGTGTTGCCTGAATTTCATCCTGAAAAACCAGATTGCGATGCACAGGCGTGGTGTTCGACCGCCGAGTTGTGTTTAGGGGAAACCCCACTTCAGGGAGGCCCTCTTGTTATTGCGCTGACTAAAGCTATGAAAGGAAATGCATCTTCGTGGCTGTCGCAAGCAACTTACGCTGGAATGACATGGGCGGAATTCAAAACAATTTTCCTGAGCCGATTTTCAACTGTTGAAACGCATGCCGCAACACTGATGCAACTCTATGGTGAGAAAATCAAAGAAAATGAAAATTATGGAGCCTATGCTAGTCGTCAGGTGAACCACTTAATTAATCGATGGAAAAATGTAGACGTCGAGCACATTGCAGTTTCTACAGTGCTAGCTGTATTGGCACAACAAGATCCAAGACTGCGACGTCTTGCATGCACTACAGAAGTTAAAACACGTCACGATCTACAAAAAGAGCTGCAAGCGTATAGCTTTTTAAAACGCCGAAATGAAGAGTCTAGAAGTGGTCAAGAGGCGTCGAAACGTCCTAAGATAATGGAATCAAAATGTTTTGGCTGTGGGAAAATTGGCCATAGAATTCAAGACTGTAATCGAGAGAAGATGAGACAATTTATGCAAAATCCAATAAGAAAAGACATGAAGAAAGAAGATCCTAAGAAGAGACCTGTTCCACAATGCTACAAATGTGGACAGATGGGCCACATCTCTACGCTGTGTGCAGCGAAGGCGGCTACTGGTGGCGGCGCTGGAGAGTCCCCGGCGGCGGCGGAGCAACGGCGTCGCATCAACCTCTGTTCTATTGGCACGTCTCGCCTTACTCACAACGGTCAGTCGTTCTATTTTTATTTTGATTCTGGGGCTGAATGTTCTCTGATTAAAGAAAGTGTTGCAAATAAATTTATGGGAAAACGTTTTTCGTCTGTGGTCACTTTAATGGGCATTGGGAATGGCGATGTATGCTGTACATGTCAGATAATGTCGCAAGTTTCCATTGATCGTTTTGTAATTGAATTGCTTTTTCATGTAGTGCCAGATGATGCAATGCAATACGATTTATTGATTGGTCAAGATTTAATTAAACAAGGATTTTCTGTTGAAGTTTCCAGTAACAGTCTTATTTTGAAAAGGAATCACTTAGTTAATCTGCTTGAAGTCGGTCAAAGTGTCACAACTTTTGAAAATATTAACACGGACGTTTCCGGTCTTCACCGTGACAAAATTATTGATTTATTGCAAGATTATTCAACATTGTTTGTTGAAGGCACACCAACCGGGCGTGCTAATGTGGGTGAAATGGACATACGTCTAATAGATCCCAACCTAACAGTTCAGCGTAGGCCATACCGGTTAAGTCCTGAAGAGAGGAAAATATGTCAGGATAAAATTAATGAGCTTTTAAAGGCCAATATAATTCGTCCGAGTTGTTCACCCTTCGCAAGCCCTATATTGTTAGTAAAGAAAAAGGATGGTTCAGACAGGTTATGTGTTGATTACCGCGAGTTAAATCGTAATACAGTACCTGATAGATTTCCGCTACCACTTATAAGTGATCAAATTCAACGTTTGCGTGGAGCCAATTATTTTACTATTTTAGACGCTGCATCTGGCTTTCACCAAATTCCAGTAAAGGAAGATTCAATTGAACGTACTGCATTTGTCACTCCTGATGGTCAGTACGAGTACTTAACAATGCCATTTGGTTTACGCAACGCACCTTCCGTTTTTCAGAGGGCAATGTATAAGGCATTGGGCGATTTAGTTAATACTTTTGTGATTTGCTATCTAGATGATATCATGATAGTATCAGAATCGATTCCACAGGGACTTGAGAGACTGCAAATAGTTCTCGAAACCTTGAAAAAAGCGGGAATTTCTTTAAATCTAAAAAAATGCTCATTTCTGAAAACCCGTGTAGATTATTTAGGGTTTGAAGTATCATGTGGTGAAATTCGCCCAAATTCACGAAAAGTTGCAGCATTAACCAAGTTACCTCCTCCACAAACAGTTACCCAATTGCGTCAATTTTTAGGCTTAGCGTCATATTTTCGCCAATTTATTCCGAAATTTTCAGAACTTGCATCGCCCCTATACAAGTTAATATCAGGCAAAGGCAAAATAGAGTGGAAACCGAAATATGAAGAAGTGAGACAGAAAATTGTTGATTATTTGACTAGGGAACCTATACTTATGATTTTTGACCCTAACTACCCTATTGAGCTTCATACTGACGCGAGTGCTGAAGGATATGGAGCTATGCTTATCCAGAAAAAGAACGGCAAATCGCACGTCGTAGCTTATTTTAGTAAAAGGACGACGGGTCCCGAGTCTCGTTATCACTCGTACGAACTCGAAACATTAGCAGTGGTCAAGTCGATTAAACATTTTCGTCATTTCTTACACGGTAGAACATTTACTGTTGTGACTGATTGTAACTCTCTTCAAGCTACACGTAACAAGCTTGACCTCACACCACGAGTTCATAGATGGTGGGCTTTCTTACAAGCATTCGATTTTGAAATTGTTTATAAAGACGGAAAGAAAATGTCTCACGTAGACTTTTTATCCCGTAATCCTTTATCTAATGAGAACTTGTTAGAAAAAGTTCAGGAAAAACGAGTAAACTTATTAGAATTGTCTAAAACGTGGTTAAAAGCTGAACAGCAACGTGATCCTGAATTACAAACGATTGTTTCGGAATTAAATAACGATGATGTTGATAGTGAAGTGTCAAGTAATTATAAAATTATAGACGGTATTTTACATAGAGTTCTACAACGTAACTCTAAGACCTTGTGTTTGCCTGTAGTGCCTAGATCTTTCAGATGGTCTGTAATTAATAATATTCATGAGTCTGTAATGCATCTAGGCTGGGAAAAGACTCTAGACAAAGCGTATGAATTTTATTGGTTTCCAAAAATGAACAAATATGTTAGAAAATTTGTAGAAAACTGTATAACGTGCAAAGTTTCAAAGTCCAGATCCGGTAAAATACAAGCTGAACTTCATCCTATACCTAAAGTTTCTGTGCCCTGGCATACAATTCATATTGACATTACTGGTAAATTGAGTGGTACAAACCAAACAAAAGAATACATCATTGTAATGATAGATGCGTTTACTAAATACGTTTTATTGCATCATTCCACTAAACTTGATACGCTTAATGCCATTAAAGCTTTACAATTCGGAATCGGTTTATTTGGTGCTCCGATTAGAGTAATCGCTGATCAAGGCAGGTGTTTTGCAAACAGACAATTTCGTAGTTTTTGTGATTCCAATAACATCCAATTACATTTAATTGCTACTGGAACATGTAGAGCTAATGGTCAAGTGGAGCGAGTTATGAGTACATTGAAAAATATGCTTACTGCAGTCGAAGTAAAAAAAGATAAAACGTGGCAAGACTCTATTCCCGACGTTCAACTTGCCCTTAATTGCACAGTCAATCGCGTTACTAAGGCAAGTCCATTAGAGTTATTTATTGGAAAAGTAGCGAGACCGCTTTCTTTGTTAGCCCTGGGTGACCAAGATGAAACTGAGGTAGATATTCGTGATATCAGAGAACGTGCAGCAAACTCCATTAATCAAAATGCAATCCAAGATAAACGCAGATTTGATAAAACCAAAGCGAATCTAAAGAAATTTGCTGTTGGTGATTTTGTTTTAATTGAGAACCATGAAAGAAATCAGACTAAACTTGATTCTAAATATCGTGGACCTTTTAAAGTCATTGAGTTACTTGATGGAGATAGATATCTCTTGAAGTCATTGAATAATAATCGAACGTTTAAATACGCTCATGAACGTTTGCGAGCAATGCCAGAGTGTGACGTTCCCCCTGAGTTGGAACAGCTTTTAACTGATGATGATGACGATGATGAAGAACAGTCAGGTTCGACCGTTGTCGGCGGAGAACAATATTAATGCAATTGGAGAACAATAGTAATGCAATTCAAATGGACATATTTAGTTCGCGACCTGTTCTTGTTGCCGATCACAAGGCCAAGTCTGTAACCCAGTTGAGCTGGTATCGGAAGCCGCGGGCGGCGATGAGCAATGGGTGCGCGGGCTTAGTGGAGTGCCCATGTGATGGGTACTGTGGTATGCTCAGTGATGAGCGATGCGTTGCGATGTGAGACCTGGACTGGTGTGGCTTGTGACACCACTAGTCATAACGTTATGCCAGCTCCGTGGACTGGTGTGGCTTGTAACACCTATAGTTATAATGTCATGCCAGCTCCGTGGCTTCTGAACACATTGTTCTTAATGTCACACAGGGTCGCGTCGTCGCTGTTGGGTTATGGCTTGTGGACACGTTGTTCATAATGTCATAGTGTGTGTCAGAATTGCAGTTACGTTTGTTGATTTATAATGTGATTAGATCAGTTCTTTGACTTGATCTGTTGTTGATTTATAATGTGACTAGATCTGTTCTTCATTGTTGAATTTTAGCATAACACTAAATGTTTAACACTTAGTTCTCATTTGTGGAGACCTTACACTCTGGTACTTGCGGTAGTTTGGTAGGATAGCCGAACGGAAGCTTTAAGGGAGGTGTAATCTTTGCAGGTGGGGTCCTGCCTGGATCACACGAGGACGTGTGAAAGTCAGGATCGCCGTGTCGGCGCGAAATCTGGCGCCTCGCTTCTCCTATTGGAATCTTAATTACCCAGTTCTCACGAACGATTTGTTTAAGTTAAGGGCTTATCGCCACCTTATCGCACAGGACGTGTGGACGTACAAGGGTCGAACATACCCTGGGAACGGTGGTGACATCACCAATTTGGCATGTCGCTGAACGTAGCCGTGGGCCGGCTCTCTATGTGGGTGATAAAATTCCTTAAGTTATGAGAGGGGCTGCAAAGCTAGTCCCCGCACTCTGTTCTTAGCCTTTGCCGAGCGCGGCCCACGGATTCGTTTACCGTTCTCGTTATTTAGTTTAAAACAAAGACTTTCTAAAATTAATTGTGTTAGATTTTATTTGGACATTTATATTCAGTTTAATTTTAGAGATTAGTTGGACATTATTACTGTTTAATAAGTTTGGACAATATTATAACAACATTGTAAAATTGCCTTGCGCGTTTTCCTTGTCGCCTACAAAGTGAAGTACTGTAATAATCAATCATGCAAAACCCGTCTGATGACGTTCGGGGCTCGGCCGCTCCTACATATATATTATGTGATGTAACTAAAAATTTATGGATTTCGTAATTTTTCCTTTATCTATGCTATAAGACGTTGCTTCGTACCAAATTTCAAGATTCTGAGTTCACGGGAAGCACCCTGTAGGTTTTGATTCCCTTGCAAGTGTCGAAAATTTGCGGCATAAACGGCTGTATCTTTTGATTGCGTTGGCTTAGAAGTTTGATTTTTTCACAGCTTCAAGGGACAGTAGACCTGAGTAATTGATATAAATTTCAGCTTCATACCTCCACGCGTTCCTGAGAAAAAGGGTCTTGACAGACGGACAGACGGACAACAAAGTGATCCTATAAGGGTTCCGTTTTTTCCTTTTGAGGTACGGAACCCTAAAAATGATAAATTATCTTAGGTATACTAGTTATCCTAGCCAATTAAAAAACTTGACTTGTTCGCATTTGACAAAAACTTGTTTGTTTAATTGTTAATTTATTTATAATTAAAGATTATTATCCCTTTTATCTGTCAATTCAACAACGCAGTAAGCAAATAACGATCCTAACTTAATAAATAATAAGTATTACTCTAGCTAGGTGCTTCGGACTAGATCCTCCCGTATTTTTATTATTCTGTTCATATTATTGTGTCTTCATTAAAAACCTCGCCCTCCGTTCTAATTATATCAATTATATATCATTAGAAACTTAGGATTTGCATGAAAGACTTCCATCTATCGTAATACCACAGTTTGATTTTAAAAATGAAAATTTTGTTTTCGTGTACCCCAAAGAAAACCAAAGAGCGCAAATTTGTAGATGCCTCTACTTACTATTACTCGCCTTGCTGGCTATGATTGTCACCGACGCTCGAAAGATGCTTTTTGGGGGGGGGGTATAAAATAGAAGGAGTTGCCATTACAAAACGTTGCAACCTCTACGGTATTGAACACTATTTATTTACCATTTAAAGGGCATGACGACGCGGAAGTACCCTGGCAGCACGGCGACTGCCTCGTTGGTGCGGATGGCTGACACCACGCGGTCTGCCACGTCGTTTGAGTTCAGTTGCGGCACGAACCTGCAAAATAATACCAACAAATTATTATACTTTTTATACAAAATAGGACTGTAATTCTCTCGAACTAGATAAAAAGATTTCTGTATATTAGGTACTAGCTTTCCGTCGCGGCTCCGCCCGCGTTAACAGTTTTTCCCGTGGGAGTGAGGCATTTTCCCGCGGTAAAAGGTAGCCTATGTTACTCAGGATGAATGTAGCTTTCTAATGGCGAAAGAATTTTTGATATCGGCACAGTAGTTTTTGAGTTTATTCATTAGTTCATTACAAACATACACACACACACACACACACAAATACAAATCTTTCCTCTTTATAATAATATAATATAATAATATTAGTATGATATGATATAGTATAGCGTCCAAGATGTGCGAGGAACATTGCTCGGGAGACTGACGGCCGTTGGGGTAGAAAGGTTTTCGTAGCCACCGACCGCAGATGTCCATGGGAATAATTCAACTGGATGATGATGATGAAGATGATCAAAAAAAATCATTTACTCATGCTTTTTTAATCACTCCTCTCCACTGGGATGTCCGAACAGGTTGATTTATTTCAGCAGACCTGTTCAAACATGCCAGTGGAGTGGATGAAGTAGGGGCAGAAAGTGAAGTGCTGACACCCTTGACCCCACATTTCTCCAATTTGATCTTCAGCACCTCATCAAAGTCACTAGTTGTAGACTAATAACGATAACATACCGGTTCACTCACCTAGAATCAACCTGTTCAAACATGCCAGTGGAGCGGATGAAGTAGGGGCAGATGAGCGAAGTGCTGACGCCTTTGACGCCTCGCGTCTCCAGCTCGATCCTGAGGGCCTCATCAAAGCCGCAAGCCGCAGACTTGGAAGCACAGTAGTCCACCAGCTTAGCCACGCCCACCTGCCCAGCCATGGACGCGATGGTCACGATATGCCCGTCGTTGTACTCGATCATTTGGGGCAGGAAAGCTTTTACCGTCTGGAATTTAAAAGGACTTATAATGGCGCCTGTATTTCTCGAAACGCCGCGCGCTGGTTTGTTTGTGTCTTGGTCTCAAGGTAAGGTCTGCTACTAAGTCACGCGATATTAGACCATTACTACCACAATACTACGTTATCCATCAGCGATAGATAAAGAGCAAAATACATAATACCGCACGTGTACGAGTATGCAGGATAGCTGGATTGTAAATGTAAAATTTTGGTGACGTAGCGTAATTCCATGGATTGAAGAGAATACGTTTTAGTTGCTTCGATGATATTATTTTGCTACCATCAGCAACACAAGTGATTTATTAACATAACTTAATGCTCGTAATAAAGAAAAAGATAACAGTGAATATTACGTCGTAAATCACTATTTCGTTTCGTATTTTGTTTCAAAATACAAAAACAAGTAATTAAATGAAGATATTGTTTACCAGGCAAAAATAAAAAACAAGAATCTAGTGGTGACATCATTGCTTTAGAGATATGAAATTTCTTTGCTGGTAAAATGAACTCAAGAGCGAAGCGCGATAGACTTTATAGTAAATTATAGGGGCCACTAAGTTTGATGTAGCATAAAAACACAATTAATTAAAACTTTTTTAGATAGCAGGCAATAAATATAAAATATTTTTCCTTACGTTCACGATTATGTAAATAGCACAAATAAAAATATACGTATTTATTGAACTTAGAGCATGCTTACCCAAAAGTGGGAGAGGACGTTAACGTCAAAGGTTCTTTGGATGAGGTGGTCCGGAGTGTCCAGGAGGTAATGCCCGGAGACCACGCCGGCATTGTTGATGAGGATTGAAACCTAAAAAATAAATAACACCATTTTTTCCTTTTTTTAAGAGCTTAGTCATAATAATCTATACAGCCACAGTACATCAAACAGGACAAGCTTGAGACCAAGAACCAACCATCATTAAAGTAATTAAAATTTTAAGGAATTGGAACAAAATCGGTCTGGCAGAATCGGTCTGTAAAATTACCGTTACTATGATTATTACCAGTTTGTTTCTCAGTTTATTTATTTTTAAGGAATACTTAATTAATAATTGTTTAAGGAATAAGTAATCCGTAAAATTTAACACTAGGGTGCGAACTTACTGTATTCCGAAATTTATTTATTAGTTCAGTATTTTAGGTTCGAAAGAGGAACAAATATTCAGAAATACAAAAATATATATGTATGTATATACTATTATCTAATATTTATATGTATAAGAGTGAAATGTGAAGTATGTCCAATTAAAGATGACAAAATGTATAATAAGTGTAAATCTCAGTTAGCTATAACCTGGTTATAACTTTTCTGGCTATTTTGTTGGTATCCGAAACAAATATAATTTTACTAATCTCAACCATACCACGTTAGACGAGGGATTAATAAAGCTTTAAAAAGCTTTAAAAAAGCAGTAGAACATCTAGCAACATTCCCATAAGTCATGTCAAAAAACGTCATTTGATGGCTATCTGTCATATACAAAACAACATTTTATCTCGTAAAACTAGAAAAATAATGAATTACAAAAAAGTCGGTTCAATGACGCACTAACAAAACGGCAAAAAATCGCAAGCAAGTGACAGTATACCTATTAAATTTTTAACATGTTATAAACATCTTGTTTGGCCAGAAGTTTCTTATGTTTATTACCCGAAGCATGTTGTTGTGGTAAATTATAGAAACTAATAAAATAAAAGATATCATAAACGGATATGTGTCGGGGATATTATGAGCTTGATAGTTTTCAAGGATTTTTAGACCTATCTAGGTAATTAATTACCGATTGATTATACTTTTTAAGCGCGACCGTGTATTATTTTGTAGTATGACTTGAAAGAACGCTGTGTTTAGGACTGGCCGCACCACAGGCCGCACCCTTCCGGAAATCTGAACGGTCCGCTTACATACAAAGAGTTCGAAGGCGGCGCGCGCACACGTTCTTAATTTTTAGAACGGAAATAAATGGACGGTCGGTTTTTTTCCTAGTAATAATAACTAATACAAAAAAATGCGTGCGCTTGACATACGGAATCCGACACATTCCGGATCAGGAAAAAACCGAATGCATGCGCTCAGGCAAACACACAAATAAAATTTTGAATTAAATAACAGATTTTATTCGCATCCAAATTTATGTATCTGAGTCGCAAAATCGACGTATCAAGCTTCACCGGACTTGTGGCAAAACGGAGTCAACTAAAAACTATGCTCACCCTGCCAACTTCTTCGCTGGTCTTCTTGGCCACCCTGTAAATATCCTCACGGCTGGTCAGGTCCACCACGTAGCCATGGCACTTCCCTCCGATACCCTTCACCAGCTTGACGGCGTCGTCCAGACCTGTAACAACGAAAATTTACCATTAATTCATATTATACTAGCTTCCCGCCTGCGACTCCACCCGCGCTAACAGTTTTACCCGTGGGAATAAGGTGTTTTCCCGCGGTAAAAGGTGTGTTGAATCCTATGTGTTATTTTGATCCATTCAGTAGTTAAAAACATCCATCTACTCATCTTCATAAACTTTCGCGTTTATAATATTAGTAGGATGAACAAGGTCTTCCAATCGGACCACGTGAGCCAATGTGAACGTGAAACGTGAATAGGCCTTAGTCGTCCACGCTGACCCTAACTTCACTCACACACAATGTTTGAATTTCGAAAATCGGAAACACATTGGTGCGTGCAGAATGCATGCTTGAATTACCTCCTGAAAGGAAGATGACAGCCCTAGCCGCTCGGCTAACGACGCTTGACACGACACCGAGTCATACATCCTACCATGGTCTAAAAAAACAAGGTATTCCATTCGAACCACGTGACTGACACAAGTCTACGTCATTTTGCGCTGTTCATCCTTGTCTATTAACACGCATTCGACAAGGATGAACAATAAAGCCGCTCGGTGCGGTCATAATATATTATGGGCTATTAACGATATGTTTATTTTTTCAATGTAAATATTTATACATGTACTTTTTAATAGATAATATTAACATTCTTCCAATCACACCATATCGAAAGAAAGTGCTTGCTTTATGTAGCCTTTCTCACAACGAAATCGATTTTCTATTATTTATTATCCTCTCTAAAGCGTCAATAAAAGCTTTTAATAACATAACATAAAAGAATACAGTCATCAAACTAATTACTGTCCAGGTGTGATGATGAGTAAAAGTTGTTTTATCATAATTACAACGTAAAAATATCTAGATTTTATATTAATTTTAAAATTTATACTGAAGTAGTAAACTTTATGGCATTTTAAAGACAGAAGACACTCTAATTTCATATTGTTACAAATTTAATACTCCTAGGCCCTTACAGACCTACACGTGTAGTGTTCGTTAACAGCTCACATATGTCCCCACCGAGGGGCTCGAGCCTACCCTGATACCAGGGTGAATAGGCCTTAGTCGACCACGCTTGCCCAGTGCGGGTTGGTCAACTTCACACACAATCTTTGAATTTCTTCGCAGTGTGCAGGTTTCCTCATGATGTTATACTTCACCGTAAGAGCGTCGAATAAACGTACATATGAATTCGAAAATCGAAAACACATTGGTACGTGCCGAGGTTTGAACCCGCGAATTTTGGAATGGAAGTCAACGGGCCTAGCCACGTGCAGAATACGTTTTGTTTGAATATTTATAGAAATAAACTATTATAAATAGCTTTTTTCGTCGCTGACTGTACAACTCTACCATCAGCATAGAATAAATCACAGCCATCAGGCAAAGATTAATCATAAAATACCAAGAGACCAAGACTCGAGTTAACACGTTGAAATATCTACGCAATTAATTAAAAAAAATTAGTTGTGTAGAGCCGGATCTTTGATTTGTATTTCTGTGTTATATACAAAAATAAATATCCATACATTACTAGAAATTAAAATTTGTCACCTACGAGTATATTTTTTTTACTCCTGGTTTGATGTTAAAACAAAAACCAATTTGTGGGACTTCCGGACTTCTTCCCAGTTCGGTTAGGTAGGACATTGCAGGTTGAATCAAATTAATCCGGAAAGAGAGATGATTCCGTGTTTTAAAAAACACGTAAAGATAAGGTCTGTCGAAGACCTTACGTTGGTCCAACGTCCAACCCAATCGTTGAGGGAGAGAGATAGATTTACTATAATAATCAATGTTTATTTGGCGTATATTCAACTATGGTCGATATTCGCCGGAATACTAGTACGGGGTGTCATTGTAAGCACAATTCTGAGCTACTAAAGTAAATATACCTAGTACATAGTCAGAATTAGCGAGATCATTGAAATTCCTCGTTTTCAAGGGTCCTTGATCAAGCTGTGAACTGTTATAGTAAAGCAGAAGTACGGGAAGTACTACTATTTTCTTCTGTGGCTGTATAATAATAATAATTTATTAATTCAAAACAAACATGCAAGAACATACAAAGTAATAATAAAATAAGAAATAAAAACACACATGTTTGGCACTTAACATCAGAGATCTGTTCCCCTAAACTAGTAGAAACTGTATCTTAAAAGAACAGTGGCCAGCCGAAAGAAGTGCTGAGAGCAGAATATTTTAAGTAAGATTGGTACACCCAGGTGGACTAATGGAGTGAACCACGGGTTGGGACTCATACATGACAGTATGAAAAATAAATTAAACAATAATTTTAGTTTCAAAAACAGACATAAAATATTTATACGAGTACTTAACATGCAGGTAAGTGTTTGTGGTTAAGTAAGTATTGTAATTGGCTATGGAAATGTAGAGATCTGCCGCCTTGTAATATGTAGTCCGTTATTTGAACGTAGTCTTCGAGACTAAATACACTGTACAACCAGCATGATGTGACACATTCTTTAATGCACCGTCACGCCCAGTGACGGGCGTAGGTGGTACAGTAGCCAGCACATGCGGCTTGATACTTTAACTTTGATAGCGCCCGTATTCCGTAGCGGTAGGGGTGAATTTCGCCATGCGAGTGTCTGGCCGCATGTATTGTAATTGTATAGAGCAACAGGTTTTTGGAAATGATAAAAAATCACACGTAAGTCAATGGACATGGAAGAATGGCCAGCGAGATTTATACTACTTTCTTTTTTACCTCAAATATATTATACACTTACTGTATTGTACTCGTAGTCGTCAAAGTAAGTGAGTTGTTAAAATGCAGGTGTATTACAACCTGTGATTACAACTTTAATAAAATATATACGAGTATGCAGGTAGAAGTCAATTTTCCTCTCGAAAAGTCTAGATGAAATGAATTATGAAATATGCTAAAGGGAAATTATGTTTTTATACAAAACAATAATAAACTTCGATGCTTTCACAACGTCCAGTGAGGCTAATCGATAGTAATCCTCCTTACTGTTCTAATAAAAATAAGCCTTGAGTGTAAAAAATGCAAAAGTTTCAAAATTCACAATCAAACGAAACTCAAAAATCATCATAAATTACAGTTAGGAAAACAATGAGATTCCAAAGACGGCGGCAGCAGAGTGGACGTTAGGGAGGGAATCCCACTGTAGTGTTGGTAGGTGCTCGGTTTGATGGGATGCATTTAAAAGAACTTTAAAAATAATCAAACGCACTTTGAAATTAATGGAATCCACTTAAATAATGGTTTCGCAACAAAATATTTTTTTACTTATTTTTTACTTTTTGCACTTATTTTCATTTTAAATTGATAATGCTCAAAATTATTTTTTATCAAACATGCTATCGGCCAGGTAAACACCGCCGCACTCAAGTCCGGTGGGTGAAGCTTGATTCGTCGTACTTTTTCGAAACAAGCATAGGTTAATTAAAAAAAAAACCGTCGCACCCAAACCTATATACACCTAAGGCTGCGGCTCCATTGAGGCGGAGACGAGCGGAGCTGAGAGGAGCAGAGCTGTGAAAAGAGGTACGTGATTCCACTGAGGCGGAGACGAGCGGAGCTGAGAGGAGCAGAGCTGTGAAAAGAGGTACGTGATTCCACTGAGGCGGAGACGAGCGGAGCTGAGAGGAGCAGAGCTGTGAAAAGAGGTACGTGATTCCACTGAGGCGGAGACGAGCGGAGCTGAGAGGAGCAGAGCTGTGAAAACTGTGGCGGAGACGAGCGGAGCGGTGTATAGCGAGCCGGGACGAGCAGTCGAGACCCAATACATTTTATTTGTAGTTAGTTATTTGGAGAGTGCACACGTCATGTCGGTGCTAAGTAAAAAAACGAATCGAAACGACGAATCTAACATCAAAATTGGAAAAAATGGCCGCCATTTTGAACTTTTTTTTTTCTGGTCCGATTGCTTCTAAAATCGATATCTGGGGTCCCCAGTGGACTCCAATGACGAATCTGACATCTGATTTGCAAAAAATGGCCGCCATTTTGAACTTTTTCCTTTCTGGTCCGATTGCTTCCAAAATCGATATTTGGGGTCTCCAGTGGACTCCAATGACAAATCTGAGATCTGAATTGCAAAAAATGGCCGCCATTTTGAACTTTCTTGTTTCTGGTCCGATTGCTTCCAAAGCCGATATCTGGGATCCCCAGTGGACTCCGATGACGAATCTGACATCAAAATTGAAAAAAATGGCCGCCATTTTGAACTTTTTTGTTTCTGGTCCGATTGCTTCCAAAATCGATATCTGAGGTCCCCAGTGGACTCCAATGACGAATCTGACATATGAATTGCAAAAAATGGCCGCCATTTTGAACTTTTTTGTTTCTGGTCCGATTGCTTCCAAAATCAGGGGTCCCCAGCGGACTCCGATGACGATTTTTTGAAATTTTGATGTCAGATTCGTCATCGGAGTCCACTGAGGACCCCAGATATCGATTTTGGAAGCAATCGGACCAGAAACAAAAGTTCAAAATGGCGGGCATTTTTTGAAATTCTCATGTCAGATTCGTCATTGGAGTTCACTGGGGACCCCAGATATCGATTTTGGAAGCGATCGGACCAGAAACAAAAAAGTTCAAAATGGCGGCCATTTTTTGCAATTCTGATGTCAGATTCGTCATCGGAGTCCACTGGGGACCCCAGAAATCGATTTTGGAAGCGATCGGACCAGAAACAAAAAAGTTCAAAATGGCGGGCATTTTTTGAAATTTTGATGTCAGATTCGTCATCGGAGTCCACTGAGGACCCCAGATATCGATTTTGGAAGCAATCGGACCAGAAACAAAAAATTCATTCATTGGAGTTCACTGAGGACCCCAGATATCGATTTTGGAAGCGATCGGACCAGAAACAAAAAAAGTTCAAAATGGCGGCCATTTTTTGCAATTCTGATGTCAGATTCGTCATCGGAGTCCACTGGGGACCCCAGAAATCGATTTTGGAAGCGATCGGACCAGAAACAAAAAAGTTCAAAATGGCGGGCATTTTTTGCAATTCTGATGTCAGATTCGTCATCGGAGTCCACTGGGGACCCCAGATATCGATTTTGGAAGCGATCGGACCAGAAACAAAAAAGTTCAAAATGGCGGGCATTTTTTCCAATTTTGATGTCAGATTCCTCATCGGAGTCCACTGGGGACCCCAGAAATCGATTTTGGAAGCGATCGGACCAGAAACAGGAAATTCATTCATTGGAGTTCACTGGGGACCCCAGATATCGATTTTGGAAGCGATCGGACCAGAAACAAAAAAGTTCAAAATGGCGGCCATTTTTTGCAATTCTGATGTCAGATTCGTCATCGGAGTCCACTGGGGACCCCAGAAATCGATTTTGGAAGCGATCGGACCAGAAACAAAAAAGTTCAAAATGGCGGGCATTTTTTGCAATTCTGATGTCAGATTCGTCATCGGAGTCCACTGGGGACCCCAGATATCGATTTTGGAAGCGATCGGACCAGAAACAAAAAAGTTCAAAATGGCGGGCATTTTTTCCAATTTTGATGTCAGATTCCTCATCGGAGTCCACTGGGGACCCCAGAAATCGATTTTGGAAGCGATCGGACCAGAAACAGGAAAGTTTAAAAGTGCGGCCATTTTTTGCAATTCTGATGTCAGATTCATCATCGGAGTCCACTGGGGACCCCAGATATCGGTTTTCAATATCCGCGTTCGGTTTCATCAAAAAAGTTTTGTATGAAACCGAACGCGGCAGAATTTGCGCGACCGAATTTCTGCCGCTCACGACTCACAAAATTACGCTCGTGTGGCCTCACCCTTACGCTCGTGTGGCCTCACCCTACGATTGGTCGATCCCCACACGTCTTCTCTCCGCTCAGCTCGTCTCCGCTGTTTCCAATGAAGCGGAGCGGAGACGAGATGTGGATTTCATGTATACGATTGGTCGATCCCCACACGTCTCCTCTCAGCTCCGCTCGTCTCCGCTTGACTGTTTCCATTTAAGCGGAGCGGAGACGAGATGTGGATTTCATGTAATACGATTGGTCGATCCCCACACGTCTCCTCTCAGATCCGCTCGTCTCCGCTTGACTGTTTCCATTGAAGCGGAGCGGAGACGAGATGTGGATTTCATGTAATACGATTGGTCGATCCCCACACGTCTCCTCTCAGCTCCGCTCGTCTCCGCCTCAATGGAGCCGCACCCTAACTATCAATGCTAACCTAACTATGTAAGTTAAAGTGTAAAATATTATTTTTCAAGTTGTGTAAGGTAAGCTGGAACGATTATTTTTGAAGTTGGTTTATATTATCCCTGGTTAATTCGTGTTGCCGCAGCACTCCGTTATGAGTTTTTGTCCAATTCAGCCGAGGCCATTGCCAGTGGTCAAGTGCACACGAAGTAACGGGCTTTATGGCCCACATATTTTTAACTTATACCTAGTTGAACGTTGACTGCAAAACTAAATGGAATATTTAATCGTCAAAACGTTTATAATTTATTACAATAGTGCACGGAAGACATTTTTTTGAGTAGTATAGAGACAATCCTGTCAACACATTTGTGATTTGATACTGATAAAAAAAAATCCGTCAGTTTTGACCAAAATAGAAGTCAACAATACGTATAGAAAGCTGCATGACATTAGGAGCAATTCTAAGTATTTAATAAAACCATTTTTCGAAGTCAAAGCTGACAAGTACCAGTCATAGAAAGATGGCTTCGTCTATAGAAACAACGACCATTAATTAAAAAAAGATACAACTCTATTTAGAAAACAATGAAGAATTTAGCATCCAACCGCTAATTAGATTTCTGAGATTTTTGTTCAGTTTGTTTTATTCACATTCAAATATTGAATTTGTACCAGTACTATCTCTGACCAAATAAAGGAATAATGACAAATATTCGTTTATGATATGAGTTATTCATAGTTTAGACAGACAGCAATAAATAAGCAAACATCTTTGTTCTGATTGTGTGTGTATGTATAATAAAATCCAAAACTTTTGGACGCATAACGCCTGATACGCAGATGACCATGATTTGCACTTAAGTAACACACATTTTCACGGGTTTTCTCCACGATTTAGTTTTAAATTGAGCTTACCGATATTTCGACCGGGTTACACCGATCATGGTCACGGCAGAATGTGTGTTAGTGTTAGTGCAATTAACAACCACGAAAATCTAAGAATGAACATGATTTATTTGGCGGTGGTTTGATACTTAAAGCCTAACGCCAAGGCAACAACACGTACCAGTGTCGCATGCCACATAATTTATAAACAAATACAGTAGGTTGCCTTGGAAAATATCTCCAGTGCGAGTGCGGCCTGTCACCGCAGATCATGGCTCACCTATCGTCGTGTCCTGCATGCCCTGAGTCTTGCACACCGGAGGAGCTCTCGGAGGCCACAGAAAGAGCGGTCAGGGTGGCAGGGTAAAAAAATTAAAACTAGCCACAGACACGACAGAAGCAGAAAATTATCTAGCCACGATGACGATGTTGCCTCGACGCCGTAAATAGACTGCCGCCTGCCGCATATGCGGCAAACATTTTCTATTTGAAGCATGGTACAAGATTTCGCATGCCACAATTATATAGCATTCGTCACTGTTGCTTATCGTTGCCTCGAGGTAAATGAGGCTTTAGAAGCTGTAGTAAAATTTCACAAATACGTGTAAATGACGTTTTAGAAAATAATATTCTAGCACCAGTAATCTAATGGCTAAGTGAAATTTATTCATGCGTTCATATCTTGGTACGTGCATTGGCATAACAACCAGTGCCCTTTGCTACTTCGACGTGGAGGCAACAATCAATAGTTTATTGCCTTGTTAGAGATATTCAGAGCACTGACTCCTAACCTCACTGCTAGTACACATACACTTGTCACAAAGTACCTGCCTCAGTATCAGCTTCCAATTTTTACGTATAAAAACATTAAGTCAAACATAATAATATAACCGTTGATTATAACCAATTAAATTATAACCAGATAAATTTAAGATCAGGGATCGATCGTAACGAAAATTGACCCACCCCTATTTCCGAAGGATTTACTGAAAATTGGGACCAATCATTCTCGGCTACTATCTACGGATGTAGTCGTTACACGAGCCATATCAGAAGCCTTTGTCGGCACAATCATTCTGAAACCAGGGTTTATAAGGTAGGTTAATCTTGAAACTCACACTAATAAAAGTTCGAAGTATGATTTCACAAATATTTCGACGTAAATTTTGAATGAAACGAAAAAAAATTTAACTAAGTTCTGCTCAAACCAAGGCTGGCTCTCGTCTCACACTAACTAATGAAGAATAAACTCTAAAATTTAAAGAAGTGATGCGGTATTAATTTGAACAGAACTGAACAGAACTACTATGTAGTGTGCATAGATGTAATGGGATATAGAAACTAAGATTATATTTTAATTTGCTATTTTATTTCTAAAATAAAAAATACGTGAGCAAAGCAACCGGAGGAGGTCAAGTAGCAACAATAATACAGCATCAATAGGCCTTAGGGTATCAATAATTTATTTTGACTGGCGGGCGGGTGTTTCTATTGTATGAAATATAATAAATGATGAAAGCATTTAAATTAAACACAACATGACGGCTATCGATATTCTTGAGACTTATAAGTTTTAAATTATATACTTTACTAAAAACAGTAGTTGGAAAAGAAACACAGTTATGCAGTGAAATCTTCAAAGATGCAAATTCGTGCATTAATGGTCTATTATTTTTTGACTTTATTAGAATTAGAAGATTGGAACATCATGCTAAAACTCATCATCATCACCATCATCATTTCAGCCAGTAGACGTCCACTGCTGGACAAAGGCCTCCCCCAAAGATGCCAAAACTATTACGCCCAAAACCTTATGGATGAAAAAAAATCGTCTTTTGTGCGTACGAAAATGAAAGTTCGTGTCATCGTTCGACCGACTGCGTTGAAACTTTAAAGTTGTTACAATCACTATTCCATGTAGAGAAATTTACGGGTAAAAATATAGCAATGTGATAAGACATAGTGAACACCGTAGTGGTAAAACAAAAAGTCCTAAAAATATATCGTTTCGTACGGTTTTTTATACGCACCTTCCCTTAAACTAGTCATTAAAGCAATAAAAAAAATTACCTATCCAGAATTTAAACACGAGTATCATTTACCACGGAACCAGATCACTGTAACCTAAGGCCTTTTGCAAAGGGAAATTAACGCATCAATAAGCACGACAATAATGTTGAAAACTGAGGCAAGAAATTATTTCGAAACATATTTGATAGCAACCACTTTCTTTCAGTATTATGTCTAAGTGGAGGTACAATTAACCCATCTCCTCGGACCGCGTCAAATTAACAACTTTCTAAATACGAGCACACGCAGCAAATATTACAAAATATATATCATTCGTTTTATTTATTTTAGCATCAAACTTACTAATATTTATTCTGATCTGACTAATGTTCTGATTGCGAATGAATGGATATCGATATATTTGCTTCCATTTTGTATCCAAGCAGTGAAACTTTTTGAATTCAGAGAGTTTAATAAGCTGGCTACCTGTAAATTAAGGATAAAAGAAAGCTTTCTTCCATATCCAAGAGGTTTAAAAAGATAAAATAAACTTGGAAAGTTCCAAATATGTGTTTTTAATCCACAACCGTTTACTTCAATTAAGCTGCGTAAGTAAGCTTCCTTTAAGTTCTGGAACATTCCCACCCCATTATGTGCCATTATAGTGGTCGTGCGTCGAATGTGTGTCAATGTTGCGCGCGCGCACCGTGGAGCTCGGAAGCGTTTCCGTGCGCATAGCGAGCGTGACGCAACCCTGTGGACGCAAACGCAACGCCAGACACCTGCTGCGCGGTCAGCGCGCAAACCGTACCAGCCTTTCATAGGGGGTTATTGTTTTACTTTATGTAGATTTAAGTAATAAAAAGTGTATTTAAGAACATTCATCACGCTGACGGAAAGATCGAATAACAAAAACTTGACCTAAATAAGGGTAAGCAAAGTAATAATTTTTCACGCCAGAAAATATAGATTAATTTTTCGCAGATTTTATCAGGTTATGATGATTTAAATTATCAAAACGATGCTTATTTAATAATTGAATAGTTAAAATAAAAACATAGAGGTAGATTTTATAGTTAAAAAGGCTTCTGCCGAAAATACGAAAATACTGTCCATAAAGTTAGGATAAAGTTTTTAATCTGTCTTAGTGCTGCATGATAGTGGAACAAACATAAAAGTGAAGCAAAAAAATCTACCTCTATGGAAACAAATATGATTGCCCGAAATTATTGATCGATTGGATATCAAATAGAAAATTCATCTAAATTTCAGAAACAACGACTTCGTACTAATATCATCGAACTCTTATTGTAAGACTGCATGAAATGAATTAAGCTATGGTCGTAGCTTTGATTTGGAATGGACATAAATGGATAGTAAAAAGGGCAAAGATATTTCTTACCGTGAGAATACAATTATTCTCAAAAGTAAATTAGATACAATAATACTTTACAATATGTCCTATATTGATAACTACGCCTCTCATTGCTTCAAGAGTACAGGGCGGACAGAATTAGACCTCTAACGTGCTCTTACGCATACGAATCTAAATACTGGCCGTTGTTGACATGACAGAGGAAGAAATATACATTACAATACAATCACTCATAATCTCGGCTTCTCAAAGACAATGCGTGCTAAACAGGTGTGTTGCTCTAGAACTTGAACGTTCGAATCATCGCGCGCGCACACTAGATCGTTGCGCCAACGCAGCGGTCCGCCTTGACACCACGATTTGGTTCTCGGCTAATTTTGTAAGTATTCGGTTAATTTATTGTTTTATATGCGCGTTGACCGTGAGGACGACTATGCCCGGGCAGCCGGAAAGTGGTTCTTTCTAGAATATAATTAATTAACATTCCATATGAGTAAAATTGTATCAAGTTGTTTTCAAGTTTTCATACGAAAAAAAGGCATTTTATCTTAGAGATATGTCTGGAAAATAGTACATTACATACATAATATGTATTTCTATTTATTCGTATTGACACAAACGAATTTAAATTATTATTTAATATTTTTGTTTTATTCTTATTTTTCTATCTATTTATCGAAAAATACTGAGCAAGTTTATTTTTAACAGTGACGTAATGGGAAAGTTTACTTTATTAATTCCTTGAAATATCTTTGTTAACTAAATAAACTCACATTGCGCTACCGCGATTAAAAGCATAGGGTCGAGCCTATGGGTGGTGAAGTGGAGTGGACGCGTTGAAGTCTTTTGTATGGGAGTTCTAAATAAATTAATGTTAGAGATTTAGAAGAACTTTAAAATATGAATAGTTTATTGGACAAAGATTGTGAGTGCATTTTAAACTCTTTTAGTGACCGATCTATTGAGTGGAATACGAGACAGGTGGCATATTTTGATATTAATTTTTATTTAGAGTATTTTTGTAAGAGTATCTATCTATCTTATAGGTTCTTATCGGATCATATAAAATGACATTAAATTAGTTTAATTTTTATTGTGACTAATCAATCTCAAATAAGAAAGTTTATCTAAATACAACGTCTTGCCTAGAATAAGCAGTTCGACCAATTTATAATTTACACACAGCCTGTCACAGTCCACTGTATTTTGTTGAAAGAGTGTTTTTATATTAATTATATATTGTGTGGTTGAGGATCACAGTTGTTAAGTAACAGAGGCACAGAATACCAAATAGTAGTCCCTACAGAGGTGAATGCTGCCGTTCGTAATCCGGGATTTTGTATACCGTTAGTCGCCTCCTGTGTTATCCACCACAGAATCAATTGGATTAGTCCAATCCTACCTAAACCATGAACCACACGGATAAATTATAATGTTGCTGGGTATATTTTCCAAGTGAACCGTGTTCTGTTTTATTTCTTAATTTATTGGAAAGTGATTATATTTAATTGTGTTTACTTAATAATGTTTAATATTGTGTATGAAATTGAGAAAGATAATTAAACTTTTTATAATTTATTAGTTTATTACCTAGCCTTGAAAACAACAATTAAATAATTATTTTGTGTATTTCTATAAATAACTTGTAGTAACGTATAGTTTGGTGGCTCGTATACTTATTTAAAAAAAAGTAATAAAACATTTAAGTAATATTACGTATGTTATACATACATATAGTGAGGTTCCTATTTTTTTTTCAAACTCACACGCAACATCCTCATCGTCTGAGTCCGAACCGATCAAAGAACGATTTTGCAATCTCTTTTATATTGGAATTTTGTTTTCCAGAGAAATAATGTCTGTATCTAGAACAATGCATTGTCAGCAACACACTGGTACACTTATTAATTACATAGTAGGTCTTTCGCGCTAACTTTAAAAATAACCATCAAAATACCGCTCTGATATTAACTGTGTGAAAGGAAAAACATAATTATCTTGATTTTGAATCTATGCATCGTTCTAGCAATTTTAGCGTTCACAATTGCACATTAGTACATTTTTAAGAGACATCTACGTTATTTCGTGGTGCAATAATTAATACAATACAAATAATATTTATTGACAGCAGAAATAAATAGAACAGTTACAATACCTAAGTATATACGTATTCCAAAAACTCCCTTAGGACAACGCTACGTTATCAAAATTTTTCATTAACAGTCTGGCTATCTAGTTAACACGTGTGGTATTTAGGCATAGAAGACATTTATTCCCACCATTTAGAATACAACATAACATACGCATACGAGACAAACATACATAAAAAATATAAGAAACGAAACTAAAATTACATTATGTTCTGCACACTGCGAGTGGACAATAACAATACAATCAACGCTGTTATCACTGTTATTCTGCTACCGCCCTCTGCAGGTGACGCGCCAACCATACACAAACAGTCAGATAATAAACTTAACTTTAATAAAAATAATTATTAAAATGCTAATATTAAATACAAAACACGACGACATACTAAAAAACAAACGAAACAAAGATAAAGTCTAGCTAGGTTGTATTTAAGTATATTTTGTTCTTTATGTATCGCTGACTGACTTATTGTTCCAGTGTCAAGTGATTGAACGTTATTTTAGAATATCATTATTTCAATAAACTACTTATCTATCTTTTGTTCTTTACATGAATTAACTTTTTTGACTTGCAGGACTTTAACCTTTTAACCGCCAAGCATATTTTCTAAGAACTTGCTCCCACCGCCAGCCATAGAAACAAAATCTATATCAATCAGTCAAAACATAAGTCTTATTTATGAGACGGCGGCGTTGTGAGCTCGATTTCTTCTTCTTCTCAGTCGTAACACTCTTGGCAGAGTGGTCGTGGTTAACATGTTCAAGTATATTAATGGGTGGCAGATGTAGCTCGCCTCACGATGTCCCGCCATCTGTCTCTACTGATAGACATTCTGGAGCACTCTTGCAAAGGCCCGCCCACCATAGTCTTTATTTGGTCAGTCCAGCTCGATTTGGTAAGTCTTATATTTCAGACCATGGCGGTTAAAAGGCTAATTTAGGCCTAATCTAGGTTTATAGCGTGACTGTGCTAATCGGGGTCATTATCAGTGTAATTTATTATTATGTTTGGGTCAAGAGCCGTTCTTTAAGTTGCCAGGTACGAGAGTACTGAGTAGTAACCCTGGGTGGTGTTTCCTTTGTTTCAGATCCTCTTGAGCGATTTATTGCTTCATTAATTTGCCTAAGTTCATCATACAAATTGTTCATATGCATGCAACATTTTATGCTGAATGTATTTTTTTTTTTAATAATAGGGTAAAAAAATACATTGAATTCGTGAACAAATTTATTTAAAGGTCTTTTTATATTATACGTAAGATAATTACTCCATTTATTATCTTAAAAATATTGCGTAAAGAAATCCTGCCCAGAGTCCCATAATAAAAATAATTTGCTTTTTACATGAATTATAATTTGAAATACGTGTTTGATATTGTTTCCGGTTTTAAAATATATTTGTTAGAATTATAATAAACATAATATTACCTGTTACCTAGTTGTACTGGGGTTTAATATTATGAGGATTAGAATTTAGGATACAAGTAACTATAAATACAAAGTCAAAGTCAAATTTATTTATTCATCATAGGTTTTTTACAACCAGAAGTTAAGGAGCTTTGATCAAACCAGGACCAGCTCTCGTCTCAAATGAATTTACAGTAGCCAGCACATGCGGCTGGACATGTTGACCTTGAGAGCACCCAACCCGTCCAACCGCACGCGCTGGCTTCTGTACAAGTCAAAGCAATAAATGTAGAATTGAGACCCTCTTTCTCTTAGGCCGCCTTTTGTACACCTGTGTTGTTGTAATTATGTTCTGATGTATTCTCTTGTGTGCAATAAAGTATATTCTATTCTATTTTCTATGCTATTCCTTTTTTGAAGTCAGTAAAAAGAGATAAACTGCAATGATGTTGATTATATAAAATTCATCATTAAATAAAATCGACATTTATGACAGAATAATTGTTTATTTAATACCCTGTGTTATGTAAGTACGTAGGACTAAGTCAATATTTAAACAAACTAGTTGTTGCACCAGGTACTGATTCTCCACTTAAAATTTTCGTATTTCGTACTAAATTTGTAAATAAAAGTTAGTTTACTCAATTCGATGGTCAATTAGTACACAAAAAGTCAGAAGCATTGCTGAGAAACAGGTATACGGGTTTACCACGGTAATAAATAATAGATAGATGCTAAATAAAAATGACAATCAAACCAGGTTCACTGACCACTAAAACAAAAAAACAACGTTTTTATATTTTCTCAGTGTCAATGTTAAGTCAAAAAAGATACTTATCTTAGTAACATGCATCGCGGTAACATGTTAATTAAACTTCTCAGTCATGGTCATCAAGGCAAATATTTTGTTTAGTTTCCTTCACAATTTAAATGAATTTTGCTTTGTCAGTTGTGTAATACCAGACAAATAAAATAAATAATAATAAATCATTGCAGCTTCGTGGACCCATATTATATTGTTATACAATAATTTGATATAAATAATTACAGGTAGTAAGTAGATAAATAAATAAATATTAGTTCCACCATGGGAAACTAGTTAATGAAATAGTTTTACGAGTATTATATTTTCTGTAATATTAGTCCGAAAGTAAAACATACTTAGTAAAATATTAATGATCCTCGTAACTTTAAAAAGACTTGAGATAGGAAACTGACAGCACCGGCTGCTGGTAATGAATTCCCTGAATAGTTGAATGAAAAACTTCTCCATTGTTGGTGTATATAAAATAATGCACGATTACTTAAACATATATGTAAAATATTGTAAAGTTTCTATAATGATTGAAAGACATTTACATTCTTGACTTGTAAAAATATTTTACGTCAACTTTTTCTTTTATGTTGCTAAAATCCTTCTCTCCGTACAAAACAACTACAAATTATTGATCGATTAACTGACATAAAATAAGCAAAAATAATGCTTATATAAGTTTTTGACACCTTCTCTATTACACCTATACTATGTAACAATGGTGATGTCACCTGAAGTGTTTACAATAGGTATTATATTTGATGGAGTGGACCTATCCGACACAGCCGTCTGTCTTCATTATTGTCGAAAATGTTGCATAAATAATACCAAATTTACGAAAGGGACAAAAAATAATGTTTAGACTTTAAGTTAGTAAAACTAAATTACAAACGAGTCTTAGTACAAGTATGTATGTACGACGTCACTTAGTTTTCTATCGATGGGAGAGAAAGAGGGTAATTCGAGCAGTAATGTATAATTTATTGCAATAAAACTTAATGATATCTTGACACCGCCGGACGGACGCCATCGAGTGCGAGAGCGCAAGCGAAATCGTGGAATTATGAAAAGTGAATCAAAGTCTTAAATAATCTTGAGGTGGAATAAATTATTTAATTTAGTAACATTTACCAAGTCACAAATCAGCTGTTGTTAAAAAAGTCTATAAATGTAAAGTGAATCATTTGAAATGTGAATTCTTATAATTAAATGTTATAATTTAAAAATGAGTCAGGACTTTCAGCAATTAATATGTATTCTTCAAATCCTTTATCCTTTATCATACCCTTGATTTAATACATAATACGAGTATACCTATATTCGTTTTATGTATTATATATAAAATAGAATAGAAGACTATTACCATCATAACATTAGAAAATTGCTACAACATTTTAATTACACTCTATTCAGTATAGTTTTATAAATGGAATAAGGAAGTTCTTATGAAAACGAAAACTCTATAAAACAAAAGAAATTAAATAAAATAATATTGAAAAGAACAGAAAAACTAGATTAATGTCCAATAACCACAATACCTCAGGTGGCTTTTCGATAAAACAAATAAAGCGGTCCTGTGGTATCGCTATTATGTTAGGAAACAACTTTGGGTTATAAAAAACTACAAAAACATTGAGGTGATTGAAGGAAAACCACTAATCCGTTGATACTATGCGGAAGACCACATAACTAATTAACTCACTCGTTACGTCAACTGTTAGCATATAGGCTCTAGTTATGTGTTCTTTCGTATGTGGATAACAAAATTAGATTTTATCCTACTAATATTATAAAAACGAAAGTTTCTAAGGATGGATGGATGTTTGTGACTTAGTAGATTTTATTAAACTAATAATATAGCCAGCTATTATATAGATCATACTTCAGAATTATACCGCGGAAAAATACCTTATTCCCACGGGAAAAACTATAAACGCTGGCGAAGCCGCGGGTCGAAAACTACTACAATGTATTTACGGTAAGAATATACTTGTAAACCGTTCCAGCCGGGGGCTAGCCGAAAACACAAATATTTCACTGTGGGGACTTTTTTTTTAAATTGACCTATGCTTGTGTCGAAAAGGTACGACCAATGTGGTCCATATTACCCTTACTGTGGGCATCCGAGTTACAAGGTGCTAAGTCCAGTTCTCTTGTCCTCGAAATAAAGTCATTATTTGCACTAAATTAGACACGCCACACACGGTTCTGTATTATTTCGTCATGCGAAGACAAATACAAGTCACATAATCGGTATGTCATTACTGTTTTACCCAATTTCGGTATTATATGGTACGTAAGTACTTCAGTTTCATAATGACAACTCATGCGTTGTAATGAGGAACTTAATCGTATTTACTTTATAGTACCTACACATCTTTTGACTGTTCTATTTATTTTTGTTTTGATAGTTACTTAATGGTTAAGGTTGCTCTTATCATTCCTAAATCACGGAAAACTAGGCTCTAAAATATTTACATAAACAGCCATACGCTATTTGCAAAACTCTGAAATCAAGCTGTTCGAGCTTTTATTATTTTTATAATACAACATTTTCCATACATTTTAGTCCGGTGAATTTCAACTTTTATATGATTGCAGAGCTGGACATAAAATAGCAGTTGTTAATATTCATGAGTACAAAATCTAAACAAGCACCTAAATGATACTAATTTCAGAACTTTCGAGGTTTTTTTTTAGATTACAATAGATCCTATTCTATAAAGCCACAGTTCTAGATTCGCAACAAAATTGCTGCATTGACTCATCCGAAGTGGAAACGCAGAAATTGCTGATTGACTACGTGATTGCCACCTGCATCTATCAGCTGTTGAAACAGCGGAACTGTTGGGTAAATATAACGACCGAGCTACAATGTGGCTGTATACAAACAATCTTAACTGTATTCGACACGTCACTCGGCAAACAGTTCACTTGTGCCAATTAAAAAAAAACTGGTAAAAACTACAAGTGTAGTAAAGCCCGACCAAAGAAATTAGAAGCCTGGCCATATTGCGGAATTTCAATGAAACTAATTTTATAAGGGAAATTGTTCCCATAGTCCTATTATAATATTCTGTGCCATAGTCATAAAAATATACACGTGGCGCCCCCAGAGTAGGCTTCTTATTTCTTTAGTCAGGCTTTAGCATTATTATTTTTAATGGTTTTAATGCTGGTGGTAAATTAAGCTAGAGAAAAAAATATGTAAAATATTTTGTCAAACAATATTTAAGAAGTTTTGTATGAGAAATGTCAAAGAATGCTTGTTACCAAAGTTGTAACCTGACTACGGCGAAGCTAAAAAGGAAGGGTTATTTTATTAGATACGCTTTTAACACATTTTTTTTTAATTTGTGGTATCACATATTATGTACGTAGAGTACATATTTATTGATAGCATCAATTCATATGTGTGGTTATGTATCATCAGCAGTTGAGCGACGCGAGTGTGATTATGATGCGTTTGGATTGGCAGTCATCATCACGTTCGCATTGTGCAGGTAATGCAAATCACGACGATGACGCGTCGTACAATTAGCGACCACTCTAACGTACGTAATTTATACATATATATAATTTACTTTAATAATCCAATTCACATTTTGTATTACAATCTCGAGCTGGTTAGCGACATTTCAAGAAAAATAATGTATTTTAATGATAAAAAGTAATAATGTTTTCAACCTAAACTTTTTTCCTACCAAATCTTTGATACATATGAAGAAAAACTCAATTTGTCTCCATTTGGCCATGAAAGCGGAACAAGTAGACAGAGGTACAGCTACTGCGTACAGCTATTATATTTACATAAACATAGAACCCAGAACTGGTGTTTTTTTTTTTATATGCCTAACTCGCTCGTTTTCCAAACTTTATTTGACGGGTCCTGTAGGACGTAAATAATAATGTTGGTGCAAAAATTGAAATATTGCTTTGAGTTTCAAATGATGATGTTTCCATGACAGATGTTTTTAGTTTCTATATAACTACTTGATTCACAATGAGTATTCTTCGACATGTGTCGTTCATTAGAACAGCCTTGAACTTTTGTATTATGTAATCAAGAATCATACACGCATGTAGCAGGTAGTACATAGGCAATAAGTAATAACGTACGTATGGAAAGTAAAATCAGCTAACACTATAATTATTTATATAATGCTCTTAAAAAGAGTTATTCCTAACGAATCCCAAAAAGAAATCCCATCAGGGATCAGTTTATTTTTTTATTTATTTTCTATTCCTAACCGATCCCAGAAAAGTGGGAGCAGACAAGAATCGTAATTTTTAATAAATTTGTTGTTCCTAACCGATCCCTATTAAATTTTAGACAGTAAATTTGTACAGTCAGTCTGAAAAGTTTTATTATTATTAAACAAATAAATATTTAATGTACCCTTTAACTTTCTCTATAAACTATGAAGCGTAATAGTTGGCCGTTGGCCGAAAAAGTTTGCTAGAGGAGAGGCGCTATCTAACCGTAAGTATTCTAAGAATTTCTGACCTGCCTAATTGACACAGACCATGCAGTGCGGTGTCTAACGTCTATTGTTATAAACAACCAATCAGAGTAAGGGGAGTATTACATTATAAAAGATATATGATCAAAGATCTTTGACGCAAAGATTAGAAAGGGACGCAGTTATGCGCAAGAGTAAGCGCGGTGTATTTGTATCTCATTGCGGAGATGCGATTAAGGGGATGCGATTTTACGCTTTTCCAAAAATAGAACAAATGCTTATTGCACAGGAGAAGGGATCGATAATATTTTTTTTTTATATTTCCCTAACCTGTTTGTCCTATATTCACATTTTTTAACTATGCTTCACTTCATTTCTAAGTAATTGATTTCATTGGATAGTATAACTAATTTTTTGTCTGACTGTACCTTCAATCTAACGTTTTAGGTTATAGGTAAATGGGGATCGGTTAGGAATAACAAAATGTATGGGGGATCCGTTAGGAAATTAAATTCGATGTGGGATTTGATGGTGGGATCCGATAGGAATAACTCCTTAAAAAACATTTACTTACTATTGAACATTAAACTTAACACTGCAGCGTATATTGAGAGAATACTTTTTATTTTGAGACTCTTGAGACTATTAACATTTATTAATAGAAAAGACATCAACGCGCTGAATTTTGCCTCCATCCGCGTATATTCTCAAAATTGGTACAGTATTATAAACTCTAATAACAGTAACTTCCGTTATATAATTAAGCAGAAGCATGTACTTTGACAAATAGTGAGCACGTCTAATTTACCCGTCAACAGATGCTATGAAAGGAATAACCAACCACTGTAATTACAATCCATGGCCTGCTTCCGAACAATTCCTGCCACCGAGACAGAAACAGACAACGCAATGTAATGTAACTAGTCATCATTACTGACCATATTTCTATTTCGATGTTACTGACATTACCGTGTTTTAAATTAGGAACCTGTCACATATTACTGCTCGTTTATTATTCAAAAGTAGCGAGCGCGTGTTCTATTCAGCCAGTTTCAAGCCTACTCAGTGGACAGTTGCTTCACAGTATTGTCACGTATTGTCCTCAGTTTGTCTTTTCATTAAGCGTAACGTTTCCTTTTCATTTTTATGAAAAACACTCAAGTTACAAGTTTTACTAATAAGTGTTGGCATAATTATGTAATAAAGGAAATGACGATTTCTGTCGAAAAATACGAAAAAATTTTCAAGAGATTATGCATTTTGGTTTGATTTAGAACCGCTTTAAGATAGTCATTTATTCAATTATAGTAAAAATTTCCACGCCGTCTTCCGTGCCGTAAACCAAGTCAAAATTAGGACATCTATTACAAAAACGAAGTCTGGGACGGATAGACACCCGAGTGATCTTATAATGGTTCCGTTTTTCATTTTTGAGGTACGGAACCCTAAAAAAGGTCAAGTCGATAAAAAACATAATAGCAATTTTAAAAATCACAATAAAACAACATAAATATTATTTAACAATGAAATAGCATATTCTATTTAATAAAGTAAGTATTTATGTTTCCTTCAGTAAATATCACGTATAGATGCAAAGTTGAATTCAAAGAACACTGTACATCATAATTTCGAGTAATTTAATTTAATTCACGTTATAGATTAATTTTAACCTTTATATATGTTAACGGAAATGTATGAAATCCGTCATTGTATACAATTCCTAGGAAATGTATACAATGCCTAAAGTCGCCCGGAAATGTATGAAATAAATGATATTAGACACATTTCCTAGGAAATGTATACATTTCCTAAATGGCAATCGGAAATGTAATACATTCAAGATGTCAATGGGTAAGTGGGGAAATCGGAGCGAGGGGAGGCTATTACAATAGAAGTATATAACAGTACTACTCGTACAGAAGGGATATTTACCTCCCCGCACCAAAATGAATTCCCTGCCCGATATCCCTCCACTCACTGAATCCCTTAGGCGCCGCCAAACTCCTCCGGATGGTGTTGCGTGGTATTCGATGAAGCATAATGACTATTTTTCTTTGATTTTCATTTACGTCTGGTGGTTGTCTGTTATAGAAATTAGAACCACGTTGGTGCTTTGGAGTGTCCCACCTATGGTATTGCGTCAACCGATCAGGCGAACGCTTGCGCAAACATTCAGTGCCTAAATACCAGCCATAAATAAGAATAAATAGTTAAATTTTAGCAAGCCCTAATAAATGTTTTTATTTATGTTACCTGGGTGGCTTTATTTACATAGTAAAAAAAAAGGCTTCTGCTGTTACATTGTGGCGTATTATTTACTTAAACGATAGACTGTTTACTTATCAAATAAAAGTTTGAGCTTTACAAGCTTTATTTATAGTTTATGTGCTAGATACGGTGTAAAAAATAGTAAATAGCTGATTTTAAAAGTTTGATTAACAAAAAGCCTTAAAAAGATATTATATTTTACCGTATGATTGTTGCATTACTTCAACGAGAGCCTTGGGAAAACATTCCGATTGTCAGTTTAACAGGTATTCCCAGTTTAACAGCGAGCTTTGTTCATTTTATTCACAGAAAGCATTAGTTTTATACATTTCCTAGTGCAAGTTCGGAATTTTATACAATTCCTAGGAAATTCATATTCCTAGGATATGTGTAAATTAAATAATCTTTGAAATATTATTTCATACATTTCCTAACGAGCTCCGGAATTGTATACATTTCCTAGGAATTGTATACAATTCCTGGATTTCATACATTTCCTGTAACATATACAATACAACACAAAACTTTTTAAACATGGTAATTTTTTTTCGTATTGGTTGTAAAATATTAAAAGCAAACTTTCTACGTAATTTTATTTTTTCTCATTAAATTTTTTTTATTACAAATTATTTTATATCATAAGTTTATTAAAATACTAGCTTTTCGCCGCGGCTCCGCCCACGTTAACAGTTTTTCCCGTGGGAATTAGGCATTTTCCCGGGGTAAAAGGTAGCCTATATTACTCAGGGTGAATGTGGCTTTTTAATGGTGAAAGAATTTTTGAAATCAGTTCAGTAGTTTTTGACTTTATTCATTACAAACACACACTCAAAAATCCAAATCTTTCCTCTTTATTAGTATGATAATTATTACAGACAATAAATTTATCAAACTCAAATAACAAAATACTTATAGAACATGCTTATACTGTCAGCTATATCAACTTTGAATGCAAACACTTTCTAATAGTTACAGCCTATGTCTTGTTCGTTAAGACATAAGACATAGTTGCCACTAGCTATCTCGAACTTTCCAGCTGTAAAACATACCGACTATGACTACAAAGCTAAGCCCGAGCGAAACTGTCCGAAAGTCTATAAATATTAAAAATTAATAATAATAATCATAATAATAACACCAAGAAAATCATTACACTACATCATCTATTAACAATTAACAACAACTACATTACGATTACATTATCATCATCATTCATCATTGACAGCTCAAATATGTCCCCACCGAGGGGCTCGAGCCTACCCTGAAATCAGGGTGCGGTCAGTGCGGGTTGGTCAACTTCACACACAACCTTTGGATTACTTCGCAAGTGTTTGCAGGTTTCCTCACGATATTTTCCTTCACCGTAAGAGCGTCGAATAAACGTACATATGAATTCGAAAATCGAAAACACGTGCGCGCCTCGAACCCGCGAACTTCTAAATGAAGTCAACGGCCCTAACCACTTGGTCACCAACGCTCGTCGGTTTACATAGTTCACTACAATTATTGTCTACTAGCTGTCCGACGGCTACGCTGGTTTTTGACAAAATTAAAAGGTTTTTATTCGAAGTAAGATTTCACAAACCATTTTTCGACGCCAAATTTTAATGAAGTTACTAAGAACATTCTTAGATTTTCGCGGTTGTTAACTGCACTAACACACATTTTCACGGGTTTTCTCCACGATTTCGTTTTAAATTGAGCTTACCGATATTTCGACCGAGTTACATACGAGTACGAGTTCTGCCGTGACCATGATCGATGTAACTCGGTCGAAATATCGGTAAGCTCAATTTAAAACGAAATCGTGGAGAAAACCCGTGAAAATGTGTGTTAGTGAAGTTACTAAGTTTTGCTCAAACCAAGGCTGGCTTTCGTCTCACTAATACTCGTAATGAAGAATAAACTCCTAATTTAAAGAGGCGATGCGATATTAGTTTGAACAGAACTGGCAGGTTCGCGCACTGTGAAGAACCCGCCGAAGAAACTCCACAGGATCCAGAGGTAGATTTTTTTTTGACAGGATCGCATCTTTTGTTCTTTTCTTTTTATAAATAAAGTTATCATTAAAATGCTTAAATGACAAAATACATACATACATAACATTTTGGTGACTTTTCTGTGGGTCGTTTCCTGTAGCAATGACATATTTTCGCGTGGTAAAAAGTAAGACGTTTAACGAAAATATAAGGTAAATCGGTCCAGCAGTTATGTATGGAGATTAGCCTGCACAAACAGGAAAAGAAACAAAAAATAAAACCTTGATTTATTTTTTATTTCACTTCTTAGTCTTACATCCTTTTACTCGGTTTTAATTTAAGTAACAGGTTTTTTTCTAATACATTTGAGCTCTACAGTTTTATTATTAAACCAGTAGAAATTGCTACCTTAACTATAAGCATATAGGGACTACTATTTGGTATTCTGTGCTATAAGGCCGCCTTTCGACTCTTCTATTTTGTTCTGTTTTTCTGTATATGTGTTGTATTTCTGTTTGGTGTCACTAAAGTATATTTGTATTGTATTGTATAGATATTTCTGAACGTATACATATAATATGTAGTGGTTTGCGTATCACATGGGTGGGACTTGGAATTAATGAAGTGATTTACGCTATGTTTCACGCGAGAAAAAGTGCGATTGCCATGGGATGCATTTAAGGCACTATGAAATTAATCAAACGCATTTTAAGATTAATCAATCGCACTTAAGAGTAATGATCTAGCAAAAAAATATGAATAAATTAAAATTTAATGGATGTAGAATAGTTGTAATTTGTTTCAATTACATTCATCATGTATTTAGATTGATAATATTGAACATTATTTTGAAAAAGGTTTTTAAGTATGAAAATATATAATAATTTTCTAGCTGTAAAATTAAACTTTTTAACTTTTGCATCACAAACTTTGTTTCGTGACAAGAGTTAATTTATAAGAGAAATTTCACCTTTGCAGCTATGCCGTCTCACACTGTTACATGAATCTTAAAAAATGCGTTACACTTTGCAAGTTTATGTAACTTTAATTATTATAATTTTATATATAATTTATCAAAAAACTAAAGGCACATAAGTGGAACAATTGGTATAAAATTTTGTTATATATAACTAAAAAGTATAGGTCAAATACAGTAACATGATTGCTACGATCATTTTTTTCATAAGTAGGTACTTATTATAACAATGCGTATAATGATATTCGTAATAGCGCATCATACCTTTTTGTTTTCGAGAAGTTTTTGTTCTGCCATTATCACTGGCACTTACGTCCCACATGAGTTTTAGCAGACGATTTTAAAACTGACTTTGGATATGTATCAATAAAAAACTAAACTAAAAAAGTCCCCTTTGAAAAAAAAAGTTCTATTGAACATGGCTTTGGATGAACGGTAGTGGAGCCATAAATATTTCCAAATCCAAATAGCCCCATCAATAATATACAGTGGAGACATGAGTACTTGAAAATCCAGATGGACCCACTAGTGGAACCAACAACCGTCCGAAACGGATTTATCGCATTACTATTTCCATTTAAACGTAAATCCTAGTCTTCTTACTTTAATTAAAATTTTGCGTAAATTTTCCATGAAATTCGATTTTTATTTTATACAGTTTTCTCGTCAATACGCTAATAACAAGGTTGAATAAAAATAAACGGCAAAGGTCATCAAGAATCACATCGGATTTTAAACAACAGGTTTTTTATAACTACGCCAATAGTTATTCGCATATTTAATTTTGTTTTCTTAGTTTTGACGATGAGACACGTCACTATAAAACATCATGTAAGTATATGATTTACAGAACATCGATTATACTTATTTTATAATTTTTTCTAAAGTATTCATAGTAATACAAACATATTGAAAAAAACGTTTACTGCATGTTTGTACTAAATATACTTTTGAGACTGCATACTGATTATACTGCAATATCGGTAATAGTTTTGCAGTATTTAGTACTATTGGGAACACTTAATTTCTTTTTGTAACCGAGTATTTCATATTTTGGAACAAAATTATAAAAGTTCAAGTTTAGAGGAAGTATCATTATCATAAAAGTGAAAGTACCAAAAGTGTTTTATATCATGATAAATGTTACGCAATCAAAAAAGCAATTAGTTATTCTTAAGTGTAATGAATTACAAGCGTTACAAGACACGACTGTGATGAGATTACTCTTTACAGCCGTTACGCACTGCGCGGTGTAGACAAAACGAGCACAGTCACGCACATGAACTCCTATGAGACATTTTACAAAAAGTAATTTGAAATCTACGTAAGAAAGCACCGAAGATAACCGAAACACATCAGCGAAAGAATTGCCAATCAAGGGGCGAGTGCCGGTACTTAGCGCCTGACCAGAAAAATAAAAAAACCTGCTCTGTTGTTTTTGTTTCTAGCAACAATTATATAAAATTCCATAAAAATTCGCTATATGGCTAGGTTTGTCTTTTTTCAGATCTGACTTAATATAATATAATAGTATATTAATCGTTTTTTCGTAACCGACTTTTCTGCTATATTTGATTTTGGATGACCAGTTGAAGGCTCTTAAAATGCTTAAAATCTGAAATTCAAAAAATACATTCCATTAAGGAACTCATTGAGTTTGGACTGGATTATGTTAATTTTTCTCCTACGAAAATCGGACACAGATTGTTTGACGTGTGCGCGTGCGACACAAAAGGTTTATTAAAATTTGAGAAGTGAGTTGAAACCCGACCGGAAGCCACGCATGATCAGCTTTCAAGGCGAATGCTGCATGAACCAGTGTTGCCAGTGTCAAATCGCAGACGCGTCTCTACTCCGGCGCATCCGTGTTTGCTGACAACTCTCTCACACTTCAAACTATTGTATTTACACTGCGAGAAAAAGCTTGGCTCGTGTGGCGTTTCTCACCTTGATTTTAAATTTGCACCTTTAGAAATATAAGGATTTTATTTGTTCTGTGTACATTCATGGCTTCTTAATCTGCAATAGAATGATAAAATATCATCCGTCTACCAAATATTGTCTTTTAGTTTAGCATCGCGAATATTTCTGCTTCATCATTGGCCCATAATAGGTAATATGCGCTTCTCTGTAATTAACATTTCGATCATGAATTTTACTAACCATCACCCAATAACTTATCAAAATCGAGATTACCTACACAGGAAGTATTTTAAGGTTATGTAATTTATTCAGTCACTAAAGTTAGACTTTCTATTATCACTTTTATTTATTGATCGCCTAGTCGCTGTTTTATAAAATGCTTATTTATTTACTTATTCGTCAAAAACGACAGGCTAATATAACTTAGAATAATAGTCTACGATATATAAAGCTTTAAAATTTGTCCAAGACATACGATTATTCACTGGAAATCGTAATTGGCACGTTTGTACGAAGCGTGGCTATAGGATTCCCGCCAGGTATTGTACAGTGACATTTCGCGTTTGCAATGTGTAGTTCACACGGCATGCCATGCGGCACCCCACAATGCATGGCAGCTAGCTGTGCGTGCCGAGGCCAGTACAGCGGAGATGTCCAATCTTGCGCAACCGAATTATGATCTCGACATGAGACGACGAAACCCACCGCAAGTGTGATGAAGTGTGAGCTCAGCTTCTGTGGTTGCCGCATCTCTTACTCCACATACATAGTTCTGAGTGAACTAGAGAGGAAACTATTCTACACCTTACTTGTCTGAAACCCAATTTGGCTAATAATAATAATATCAATTTTATTTCAGACTCAAATCCATAGTTTGTTAGCAACAATAATCCACCTACATATAGGTATTAGTACAAAAATTCAAATTCAAGATTACAACTAAAACCTTACGATATTTTTAAAACTCTGGCTGGCAATGCGAATACTTCGGACTTCTCAAATATGATCATCACATTTCTGAATTTCGCGCTCAGCTTCAATGACTCTGATGTGGAACAGGCTTCCCAAGTCTATTAAGGATAGCCCTTCCAATTTACGTTTTTAAGTAGAGATTAAAAGAGCATTTAATTTCATTATGAGTTTCTGATATTTTACATATTATTGTCATAATATTATATGTATTATGTAATTGTATTATTTCATTTATTTATTTTTTTGTTTAATGTATTTATTTAATTTCATATAGCTGAGTAATTAAATAAACTTTCTGTAAATTGTAGCTTTTTATGTGTGCAATAAAGTATATTATATTTTTTTTCATAACCATAATAATACAGGCTTAATGATCGCAATGACTTTATTATCTAACCACGAAGATGACTATAAATATGACGATAATATTTATATATTTATTTATATTTATATCAAAGTAAAATCATTCCATACCTAAAAGATAAAAGGCTTCTAAACCACATTATTTATCGAAAAATTTTAATAGTGTTTATCTCCTTTTATTTTAACCAACGTTAACAAAACCTAAAAAATAAGTCATTGTTGAAACTTGAAACTTGAATATTGAAACAAAGAAAACAACAAAATGTTTGTAAATTACGGTGTTTTTCAGATCAAAATGTTACTATGAACGAGTTAATTCACTTCGACGTCAAGTGGTTGAATGGCTACGGAGTGGGCAAGAGCAATGAAGACAAGGTCGGTCTTGTCCGGGCCACGCTTCAGTGAGCAGTTTTCTGCTATTGCAACTTGCATTGAACGTATTCAAATGCACCTGGTAACTGATAAACTGGCATTGCGTTCTAGAAACTCGCCGGATGACCTTTGGAAGGCGTTTGATGATGTGCGTTTTGTGAATACATGCATTTTTCAATGACATACAGTACTGAGGAATATTAAAACCGAGTATGATATGACATAATTGTAATAAACAGCTTTATTAAGCAATAATTGTATATCAATGAAGGCAGTATTCTAACGTAGGTACGCCGCGGTGTACCACAAGGCACTTATTTAGTAGCATAACGAATCTCTGATACGAAAATACCAAATTTTGTTTTGTGTCATCAAAACGCTCAAATTACAGAAAAATATTACTTGAATAACCTCTAAGAAATACATATTTGAAGACCTTGCAATAGTAATGTACTTTGAGCAAGTAACTTTAATTAGATAGGTACTATGATAATAGTGAAATACGACAATGCTTATCATTGACAATACGATCAATAGAATTTGTATTTTAATATAAATTGACTGTAATATTATAACAATCACTACACGGTATTACTTCTTTTCTGTCATACGATATGATCGTCAGTATAAACTGGAGCAGTAATGATTACATTCTGTTTATTATATCCCCATCCCGCCAATTTTTTCCCGTGGGAACGTAGAATTTTCCTATGTGTTATTCTGATGTATACTGGAAAGTTTCATTAAAATCCATTCAGTAGTTTTTGCGTGAAAGAGTAACAAACATCCATCTATCCATCTTGTTTCAGATCATCTATGTTACCCATTCGTACGAAGTTTTAAGCACCTTATTGAAGTAGTAGCTACACATTGCTTTGATAAGGTATTGCAAAAGCAGCTTTGGCCTCAGTATTGAGTGGTATAGCAAATATAGTTTCGACAGCTCCCAAGTTGGGGACAAATATTTGACCACTACGACACAGTGCCAGCGAACAGATGTACAGTCTACAGGGCAAGTTACAAAGTTCATATTATACCCATTCAAAAGACCAGCATCTAATCTGTGAGATACGGTGTTTACTGGGCTAAGCATAATCTCAAAGGTGTGTATTAGAATCTTGCGGAGTGAGTGTATGTGTGATAGTGATTGTACAATCGTGACCGTGGCCGGCGCACGACCTTCAGACATTGACTGCAGTGTCGAAATTCAGATGAAATGCAAACCAGAAGGGCAAGTAAAAGAAACCGGTCCAAACAACTGCAAGTGTTTGCCAAATTCGGAAGCTTTTGCCGGTCAGTGACTTCAGCGATTGGATTCCTTCTTCATTGTATTGGTATTGTGGCATTGGTCATGCCATCTCTTTTGCCTTTGGTCCCTCCCGAACGATACTGGCCGTATTGTTCTAAATTTAAATGGTTTTCGAATAAACGGATTTTGATAGTTCATGTCAGTTCTAACGCGATTGTTCCTTGGTGCGGATATAAAAACGCTCCAGGAACCCGATTTCCCGTAGGATAAGTTATTCGAAGTGTTTTACTAGTTGTGCTGTGTTGTTGTGCTCGCGTTTTATCAATATATAGAGTTCAAAATTGTCATTGTGTTTATTATTTCATAGCACGGGATCACCCGTGTTATAGTATCAATGAACTAATCGTCTCATGTCGACCACTGGACTGGTTGTCGAACGGATTAATTTATATAATGAAAGTGACGAGAAAAACAAAGAATTTTCTTCTATAAAAGAGATAGAGAATATAACCGAGATACTCGTAGACGTTTCATCTTCATCAAACAAGAGTATAATAAAATCATATCTTTCTAATACATACACATATACATTATACATACATAATACATACACAGATGGACAGACACAAACTATCTTTAGAAATAAAAGACGTGTACGTTTTTATCTAACAATGTTATAGATAAAATAGCAAATTAAAGTTACAATACACATCGTAAGCTATGGCGCTTGAACCTGACTTTTGTGCATTTGTGGGTAGATAATGAAATAAAACTACGTATAACCTGGAGTTGTATAATATACGTTGTTAAAGGTATGGTGCTCTGGTTTCTTATATACTTTTTCGTCAATGGTTTTTCATATCTATTTATATTTTCTTGACTCAAAATGTTTTTTTCTTGTAATTACGACTTGCAAATTTCGTGAGGACCAAATAATTAGAAGCCTTTCAGTTATTATTATTGTAAGCCAATTAAATTTAAAAAATATAAATTATTCTTGACTATACGTCAATGATGAAATATGTTTCAATGTATGTACTGTGCAATACAATTTTAAATTTAAACTTGACGAACAAATATAATGCTCAAGGTATAATTGTTATAAGCGATATAAGTGTTTGCAAAATGTTTTTGCAACAATTTGTCCATGATTAAGGAAGATAAGAACTTCAGTGCGTATCGTTAGGCAAGATTTCGCTAAATACAATTACTGTTCGTCCGTGAGGCTCCATCTAACGAGATACAGCCAGAACTTAATGTTTTACTTTTGTTAAATTATATTATGACTAACTTTACAAAACTTTTTAGGGAAGATATAAAAATTATGACAGACATATTTTGCGGTTGAAATTTTGATGAATACTGGTCATTATGTATCGAAAGGTAATATTTATATACTAAATATACTTGGTTTACTTTTATATTCCATCCTTTCTCTTCCGACGACTGGTAAATTGACCTAACCAATTTCCGCATTGAAACTATTTCAGTCAAGAAATTTTATTTTGAGATAAATAAATCAAACAGAACTAGATTATTAATATTTCAGTTCCTACTATACTACATACTACAATAGGATATTATCATACACACACAGTTATTATATTTCTTTTCTTATGACCTGAATCCATTCAGCACACATATTGGAAAAATAGATATGAATGTTATTAGAAAACTTTCTCAAACAATCTACGTGTTATTGTTAAAAATAATATAAATACCATTGAATTTAATTGAGAATTGTAAGGAATCTGATCATTTATGTCGAGAGTTTTAATACAAATACTTTTTGTTTGATGAACGAGTAACTCTACACACGGCACGTACTTTTATGATAACAACATTTTTTTTTCAGTTTTCCAAGTTAGTTTTGAATTTTCCTCTCGATGATGTGAATATAAATCAAGGAGTATATTATATTTTTCTATCTAAGATCCATACAATTAAACGATATACATATTTTATAGTTCAAAGCACAGAGATCTCAAGATCTGGGATTTATAGATCAGCTGTCTGAACAGCCTCCGTGGTCCAATGGTCAAAAGCTCGCCTGACGTTACGAATGTTCCGGGTTCGAATCCCGGTGGGGAACTTGTCAAACAAAGTGAGACTTTCACCAGTTTGGTTAGGACATTGCAGGCTGAATCACCTGATTGTCCGAAAAGAAAGTTTATTCCGTGCCTCGGAAGGCACGTAAATACGTTGGTCCCGGCTACTATCTACGAATGAAGTCGTTATAGGAACCATGTCGGCAGCCTTAGGCGGGAAGGAAGTCAGATGGCCTTGTGTGTGTGAGATGTCCCAACAATATAAATAAATAAATTAGTTTGCACATAGCAGCTCAATAAGTAACTGTGAAATGTATCATAGGGATTCTTGCAAGTTATTTTTATAGTTTTAATTATGATTTTATGTTTACTGTTTGTCTAGTGGTCTGTTGAACCGTATATTTTATCTTAGTTTACATATGAATGTGTAAATTATACAAATTATCAGTATTATTTATTAATAACAATACTGCGCTGTGACAATGTAATGCCAACTATCATAATTATGTTATGTTGTATAGCCACTTATAAATAGGTACTTAACGGAGTAAATAAAGTCTAGATACATGCTACTTGCAGACCACATGACGACATTACATTATTTGTTCACGATTTTTACTTATCATCCATCCTAGATTGTACCCAAATATATCGAAACTGGCATTTAATATGAAAAATCATGCGGCTTTTAAACCCTAAAAGAAGAACGTTTCAATCCAACCATGTTGAACAACCTTGCTTCGAATGAGATAAGTAGCGAAAGTCAATAAATTATTTCATCTACTTATGAAAAGAAGGAATATTTAAAAATAGATTATTCACTTACCCTGCTTGTTGATATCCCATAGCACCACAGTGCACCCCAGCCTGGCCAGTCTCAGCGCGATAAGGCTGCCTAACCCTCCCCCTCCGCCCGTCACCACCGCCACTCCCCCCTTCAAATCCTTCTTCGTATGTCCCACTATAGATCTATATATGGCCGTGAAGATATGTGTGTATATCATTATCCAAAATCCTATAATGTCCAATATAGCTTGAACTATAGTATACTTGTCCCGCATGCATTCTGGGATCTCTCTGGTGAGTGGTCCCTGCGTGATCCCGGGGAGATAGTCTTGCACATCGGCGGACGCCATTTTGTATTTATTAAAAGTCTTCTTCACTAAACAACTGAACACATCACTTTGTTGATTTCTGCCCGCACTGCGCCTGTGCCGTAACTGTAAATAAAGAGAAAACATAAATGAAAACACTATTTTACAACATAGCGAAATGAGCTTTTCATATCTTCTTTGATTGCACAAATTACATATGGTCGGTACCTACTTTATAATATGATTAAGAAATGAAAGATTAAATTGTCGTCATAATTGTGGAAGAAAAGCTATACTGTAAGGTAATAGGTAAGGTAATTACTGAAAGTACTGCGTTATAAATAACGGTACAAATCATTTTCTACTACTACAGTCTAAGAGGGACTATTTGGTATTCTGTGGTCTAAGGCTTCAACTAAGGCCTTTTCCTTACTGTAACAATTGATATTTAAATAATCAATATCGAGTGCTTGCGTAAATACAACAATATTCCTAAGACAAGACAAGTATAAATAGTAAAACGTAGATGCTGTGATAGCAAGAGTTTAGAAAGATAAGTTTACAGATAGAGCACGAGTTTGTAGCAAGAAACCCACTACAGACACGCTTCACTTGCTTTGACACAAATGTAGTAATAAAACTAACAGAATTAAGTAATATTATAAATACGATACTAAGTTCTTAGTTTGTCCTTTTTTCACGCTGAAACTAAGCAATGGAGACACTATTCGTTTCAGATCTAATAGCCTGTAGAGAGGCTACTCAAATGAGCTTATTTTTAAGAAATTCAAAAATGATTTTGATATGGAAAATTAATGCTTTGTATAACTTTTTTTATTAACACTGTACATAATCATTGAGGTACTGTAGTAACTGCAGTTAGTTTATAAGTCACCATAAGAAAAAATATCATTTCTCACACACAATTATCGTTTTCATACGAATTTTACTTTAAATCTTTAATATTAAGTAAAGATACACCGTCTTTGTGTTTCGTAGTGCATATAGTGACAGGTTGCCAACCTATGACCTACGACTATTGAACTTACTGCTAATAAATAATAATAAATCCTTATGAGACGTCTCAAATAAATCATGTAAAAACAGAAGTATTTTATTTATGCACTGTCGATCTGTACATTAGTCAGAGGTCGATAGTACACAAGTACTTTGTGTAACCTGACTATCTAAAATGTATGTACTTTTATCACCTTACTAAAAACATGTATTATGTGCTAAAAGTCAAAAAGGGCAAGCTTTATATGGTGACAAATAAAGAGGATAACGTCATAAGACAACAATGAGAATTTTACGTTTGTTAAAAACATAAAAGATGGTTTTAGCAAACAAATAGTTTTTGTTCGTTCCAAGAATTCATTTGTTATAACAAAACGCGGAAATGTTTGAACCGCAAATATTTTCCATTCAAAATCACTAAGAAAAAAAATATTTTTCAGTATTTAATAACTTTGGCCAAATTGCATAAAACTGGGTTGTTCTGGGGGGGTTTCGATCCCCGAGAGCGTCCCGGAGCGGAGGTTCACAAATTTGTTTATCTTCCCCTCGGGGTACCCTCAGGCAATAACCCAAAACAAATCGACAAATCAATAACTGTACCTATGTATTATTATTTAATGATCCATTCTCTTATACTCAAAATCCACGATAAAAAGGAAAATATTATGTACTAGCTGTCTGCTTTTTTCGACTTTTCCGTAGTAATTTTTAACTATCCCACTGGAACTCTTTTAATTTTCCGCGAATAAAAGTATCCAAGGTGTTGATCAGCGATATCAGGTAGGTACCACCATGCAAAATTTCATTCAAATCGGTTTAACAGTGAGATAAGCCCGTACAATGTGCTGAACCGTATGAGTTACTATAGTTCTTTAACTATCCCACGGGAACTTTTTAATTATCAGGGCTTAAAAGTATCAAATATTTGGTACCACCATGCAAAATTTCATACATATTGGTTCAACAGTTTCGGAAATTGCCTGAACAAACAGACAAACAGAGAAACAAAAATTCTAAAGAAATCTGGATGGTTTTAGCATTTTTTATGTACAGATTATCGACCTCTACAGTTTTATAGGTATATGAATGATGATACCGTGTGGCGATGTAAGTATATGACACGTTCGTGTGTGACTTGCATTTACTGTTTAGATTGTTATCTCATTTCATAATACACATCATCTATGTTCAAGAGGGTACATAATAATACATTTTAAAAAACCACTTAATTCTTTAAAAAAATGAAACCTACGCAAGCAAGCGTACAATACATTAGAAGCATGAAATACTATTTAGCTGAAACTAGGAATGTTTTCAGGTGGATAATGTTTCATACATCCAATAGAAAACTGGATACAAAGTCTGTCTATTTTTCAGTCACAATTCTTTTATACCTGCTCATAGTATTAAAAAAACTACTGCGTCTACGGCGGCGAATCGATAAAAAAACCGTACAAAGAATATAGATAAATGTAAATGTACGATTATGTAAAATTTATTAACGTTAAAAACATCACAAATTTATTTTATTCATCAAAGCAAAACACCCAAAAAACAACCAACCAGTTGGCTATTCGGTAAAGAACAACTCGACTTTAAACCTTCTATTATAAACATACTCGTATCGTAAATGTCTGGAAGTGTTTTGAAGCCTTCAAATTAAAGGTGCTCCGTCTATCAATAATTGGATCATGATGATAGTTGTCACCTTGTAAAGAAGACACATCGACGAACAAGAATTGTATTTATTTAAAAGGACCATCTTTGGCATAAAGTTTTGATATTTTGATAGGAAAAAATAATATATAATAATAACATATAATAATATATTTCAATAGGAAATCTAAACTATTTGCCATCTCAAAACAATTTGTCCACTTTGTGCAAAGTGTATTAGAACGGAACTGATTAGAACGGGAAAGAGAAATCTAAATCCTTCCAGTTTTTGCCATTTATTTTATTCTCGGCAAATATTTTAATTACAATCTCCTATCTCTTAAGATACTATAACATTACGCAAAAAATAATAAAATACAATTTAGTTATATGGCTGTGCTTACAACCGAAGTTCCTTTAAGAAATCCAACGAGATTATTAGAATCTTACTAGGTATATTACGATATTGCATAAAGCATGCACTTCCATAGGAACTGGCAACTATCACACGGGGCGAGCGTGAATGGATGCAGTGCGCATGCGTTGCTGTCGCAAGCGCCGGTGAACGCCGACCAAACGTTGCACAAACTCCCGCGCCTGCCACCGTACTGCGTCCTTCAAGCACCACTCAAGGTTACTAGATAGTTTGTATCTACTTATACAGGTGTCACAAAGGGCTATCGTAATAAATACGATCGATCAAGTTATTGGATGGTGGCCGCGCACCGGAAGGCGTAGCGTGGGCAGTCCCTCACAAGGTAGACCGACGTTTTGGTGAGCGGCGCGAAAACCCGCTGGATGTAGGGTCGATTGTTGTGGAGATCTTTGGTCGATGTGACATCTTTTCGCTAAAATTATGATGACTATAATGATGATCAATTAGATGGCCACACAGAAGCGTAAGGCTTGTGTTACTCGAAAGCGTTTCATTCATTCAATTATAATTTGTTGCACTTATTTGTTGACTGCATATTTCGACTTACTAGAATAGGATGAATGAGAGTATGGAACGAACATGTTTTGCCACTTGTGAAACTTCAGTGTTAGAGCCCGACTAAGAGTAGATAGTAGAAATGATTCTGTAGTAGTAGCATGTAGTAGCACAGAAGAAAATAATACTAATAGAGACTACCTGGAATAAGGCCGAGGCTCTAAACCGAGTTCGGTCAGTCGTACCTGATGCGATTAAAAATTTTAAAAACCCCCGCCACAAACCGTTACTTGATCATTTCAACAACTAGAAAAGAGCTGATAATCTTCAAATGGCTGAAGATATTTTCTTGGATTATATCTAAGAACAGTCTCGATTGTGACTCCCTGCAAACAAGGAAAACTAGATCAAAATCGGCTCATTCGTTTAGGAGCTACAATGCCACAGACACACGTCAAACTTATAGTTATAACACCCCTCTTTTTTGTCGGGGTTTAATTAAATAATGTGAAAAAGGACATTTTTGTAGGATATTTTGTAATTATTTTTAGAATAAAGTGTTATTCTGATAATAAAAATAACATAAAACAAACTTGTTTATCATTTACCAACACTCAGTCTAGGTATACGAGTAAACTTTCGTTTAATCATGCAATGACACTGCGGATGCCCTTTGAACTACTCGTAAATATAATAATTGATAAATACCTGGAGTGAATGACACTATTTACTGTAATCTCTCTACTACTAAAATATTTTATGGACCATTTTGAAAAGTACCTATCATATTTATTATACAACAATAATAAATAACATATTTCGTTAATCAATTTACGACTAGTACGGACAACCTCAGTCATAAAATAACTTAATATAGTATTTAATAGTAAATAGATAGATATAGGCATCCAGAATTCCAGACACATATAATGTTTTGTCAATTCTCACGTGCGAATCGAGAAGGATACTGTCACTTCGTTTACATTCGTGTTAAAAACTAAGGTCAGCTACACAGACACGTTTAAGTTGAACTGAACAGGCCTATCTACTTATACTTATAATGAAATTTCAATATCAATGTATTCTAAAATTAACAGTTGTTTTTTATTCACGACAATATGATTACTGATTTTATTGATTACGTCAGCTTTATCATTTATAATACAATGTAGATTTTATTATTTTCCTCATTCGCTTTATTCTTTTTATACTTTTTTTTGTGTGCTTTTTCGATAATTTCCGTTTGAGACCTCTGGTTGTTGAAAAAGTTTGAGATTTGGGTCAGGAAGTTCATCCATATAGTGAAGAACTAAATTATACGGGCATGTAACGGGTGAGGTAGGTACTTGATCTCTAAGTAAGTACTTCTTTTATTTTTTAAGGTATAATATTTTGAGACTGAGTTTACGAGGTGTATTTAAGTTTAGATATGCTAGATGTTGTAAGCAGTAATGTTTACGCGTTATCTCATAAATCTATTTAATTGCTCGTTTAAAATAATATAAGACTGAAGGGACCTAAGACCTTTGTAATTAAGATTTTCTCGTATTTTCAATCGACAATTTGTTTACAACAATCGAGGTGCGCTGGATTGAGCACTATAATTTGAGGGTAATCGCATCTATTATTGCGATCCTCTTATTACAAGGGACAAAGGTATCAAAGACCAAGGTAACAATACAAATTGCACATTGATAAGTTCACGCAAGGCGCCTCGAGCTCGTAAATCAAAGGGATCGGTAGAGATGAAATTGAAGATATTGTTGTAATTAATAGAATCTCTGCCCTCTACATTCTTCTCAACATATTTCTGTCCTCTTTCGTGGGACTCCATTAAAATCTTGATACGGAGAATCTATTTTAAGCTTAGAGCAACGCGGGCCTTCCGTACCGGAACGGAAGGCCGGCGTTGCTCTAAGATTTTAAGTTAATACTACAATTGATATTACAAGATTACTGGTAAGTATATATTTTTCGTACACATTTCAAATTCATGAGACAACAAAATATACTTTTCTGGACTCTATAGAAGAGCTGTAATAGATAAGAAAAGAGGACAAAAATTTATTTCTAAATTGAATAAAAAGGACCAAGTGGAAAGTGATGATAAGATCGAGGGTGCAACATTTTTGTCCCAGATTATGGCAACATTATCTGATACGAGATGACTCTATAGTGTGGCATCAAAAGTACTAGAAGTATTCAAATAGAATGAATTACAAACACTAACCTTTAGAACCTTACTATTAGCATCAGCACTGCAAATCGTGTTCAAGATGACCAGCAATAAACGGATAGTCAATTTATTCACCATCATCTAGTAATTTAGGTGATCAAAAGCTTTGAAAAGGCTTTCTTGCTCGAGTCAAATATCATCAAGATTTATCATTGACTCATCATTATATTCTTCAAATCACCAAACATCGAATATGACATTGAAAGATCGAGGTCCATAAACAATGACGCATGGTGTCATATGCGCAGTCGTGATCGGCATTTGAAAGTGGCCGATACAGCCACGGAATACTGCGGGTACGCTAAACATTAGGCCATCGAATGCATGGTTCAGTCACACTGATTGTTCCATTGGTCGTACAAGGACATAGGGTATATAGCACGCGGAAAAACACTAACATTCACTAATATAGTATATACCGAAAACCACACAAAACCGTGTATTTATATCAACAAGGGTTTGCAATAAGAACCTTTCTCACGCTGCTGTTGGCAACAGTTAGTTTAGCAAATACTTTAGAAAGGGATATAGTTGAGTGATTTCAGTTTCTTCAATACTCCAAAAATATATCGATCCTTTTCTTATTATTATTATATTAACTCAAAAGAGCTTAAAAATTGGTATAGCTGCTACATAAATTTTATTCATGATCTTAGCGACTTAATCATTTGGGGCATAAAATATATTTTAGTTATTCGAAACGACTCCTAACTTGTTCTGTATATGGATGTTAGTCATAACGTTCTACTTTTGAATAATTAAAATTTAAAGTATTTCCCATTACCGAAACTTACCGGAAACAATAGGTACAATAAAATGTTATATCATTTTGGGGGATATTATTGATCATGGGAATATTACACCAAGAGTTGAGCATACTTACGTCTAAATAGGCGACAAAACCTGTTGAAATTATGTTTAGGAATAGGTCTCCTGTTCTATGACCATAAAAATTACTGTATTTATGCTTAATGGAAATAATCCTGCACAGAATAAGAGTTCTAAATACTACTACTAAACCAATGAAAATACGACCTATTTTTAAATCCTTACCCAGTCTTCCTTGTTAATCTGGCCGTGACGGCTTAACTAATACTTGGACAGAGAAGTTTCCTAGCGTTTCAGTGTTATCGAGAACGGAGCGGTGAGGAAAGTCAGCAAAGGTGAAGCGCGTTGCCAAACCATTGCTGGTCGGATGTTGCGCTAATCTGCGCTTGGGCACTGGCAAATTATTCAGCAGACTAGCTTAGGGCTTCGATATTATTGGTACGCAATATGCTTGATAATAACACGAATCAGAAAAGTGACGGCAGGACATGTAAGGGTTTTTAAAATTATGGAGGTCTGAAATTTTAGTAAATTACGCTTTTAGAATATAATACTCTTTTTTTGTTTTTAACACGCTTGCGTCGCTCGCACGTACCGAGGCTCACCGGATTTTTGAACGATAGTGAACGTAAATGCTAGGTAACTCTTTGATCAAAATAGATTGCAATAAAAGAGTAATTTTGTAACAGGAAGAGGATGGTATTTTTTTCTTGATTCCTTTTCCGGAATCTAGACTTTTGTCCATTTACTTCATTTGAATAATGTTTGAAGTAATTGCATTTGAATACTAGACCGTTTTCTACTTCTTTCACTATTCGACCTTAAAGATCAATAAGATATTATATTCTAAGGCCGGCACTTTAATAAATTCCAAACTTAATGACTTGTTATACTCGTACTACCCACAAAGCGCGCGCGCACCTTATGCAACAGTCTAATTTACAAAATAAGGAAGAGCAGATATTACCAGTAGGAAGGATATTATAGTTTGTCGGAGGAACACGGCGTACACGTGACTATTAGCTTGTTATTTGACTAGACACGAGTTTAACACTATTCTAGTACAGAATATTTTGACAACGCAGATAATATTGGGAAGGTCACGAGAGCCGGTTTCAAATATCAAGATGGGTTTGTCTATCTGTCTATTGTCCATTTGATATTAGCTATTTTAATCGAAACTGTTCGTATTCCAGAAGATTATCTAACGCTAAAATTATTGTATTTTCTTTCAGGCATTTTATTATTTTAGTAGTACCTTTGTTGTCAGTTTCGTATTCAAGGTTTGTGCTGGAAGCAGGAAAATGTTTCTAAAAGAATATTAAGGATGATTGTAGATTTTTCATTTTATTTATGATGATTTTTCAATGAAGTCGAAGAATAATAGTTTCTGAAAATTTCTTTAAATTATTATTTTATTCCATTACAATAAAAATTGAGTGTGTCTGTCCGTTCCCGTTTAATTGCCTGATAGGTGTAATTGTATGTTATTTGCCTGATATAATCTTAACACGAAGAACCTATATGTCCTCAGAATATAAAAAATGGCCAAGAGGTAAAAATATTTTTTGTTGGCAAAAAATCTCGGCGGATGCTGCGGCGAAAGTAGGAGAGAAAGTCACGAAAAAAATCTTGGCTAAAGTTTATGAACCCAGTCTTACAGTTAGTTGGTGATCAGGCAAGGCGAGATATACACACTTTTTACAAATTGACCGCATTCTGTTACTTATCTTAAGGATATTAAAATCTAGAATAGAATAGAATAGAATATACTTTATTGCACACAAGAGAATACAACAAACATAATTAAAGCAACACAGGTGTACAAAAGGCGGCCTTATTGCTAAGGTAGCAATTTCTACCAGGCAACCCTTGATTCCTAGATTCCTATCTACCGTTACGACGAGAGCTTAAATTTCGAGAGCTACTCTACTGACCCACTATTCATATTAAATTTCTTTTTCGTTTTAATTTTAATGATTAAAGAAAATATTTTTAGCAGTTTTCAAATTAGTAAATTTAATTTCTTGTTAAGTATGTATGATTATAAAATCAATTCAAGTCAGATAGATCAGAATAGCTCATAAACAACAAGTAAACTAATTCTTAAATCTTCCAAAGATTATGGTTATTATTATGACATCACCGTCATGTACATACATACATACATTTGCATGCAAATACTGATTAAAAACAAAAAACTAACATAGGTACATAATTATAAGTATTTATCTCTGTTAAACAAAACATCTTGACTTCCTTAATCGGTATATTTTTTAAATTTGCCCAATATGGTCAAATCTTACTTAAAATAATACTTTTTTAAATGAAGGACATATAAAGATGTACAGCTCTATACTTGACATAAACAATTCTATAACGACTACTTCCCGCCACGGTACACGGTTATTTTATCAACCAAACAACGAGTTAAAAATCACAATAAAGTAAAATATTACAACAAACAATCCTTTTATTTCCGCGCTCACAGTTTTTCCCGTCGGAATAAGGGATTTTTCCGCGGTTAAAGGTAGCTTATGTGTTATTCTGATATGTAAGCTATATTATTGTGAAGTTTAATTAAAACCTATTCAGTAGTTTTTGCGTGAAAATGTAACAAACATCCATCCATCCATACATACTCGTACATCTATCCTCACAAACATTCGCGTATATAATATTATTTATTTATTTAACAATTTACTGTACACACAAACATACAAAGGATAATCACATCATGTAGAGAGACGACACGACAGGTCTGCTTATTTCTAAAGAAATATCTTACAGCAGACCTAATAAAATACAAAGTATTAGTAGGATATATGCCAAATCAATTCACTAAAAGACATTTAACGTGAAAAATCTTTTTGGATTTGATATAAACTTACTACAATAAACTCTATCTGCTCTAATAGAGTGGTAAAATTACGAGTAACTAGTTATTTTTATGCCACTTTACAACAAATGCTATTTTGTAGAGTGTATCAGTGACCGACCACGTTACAATACAAGTACAAATTCGAAGCCAACCTTCGGATACGCCGCATATCTTTTAAGTTTTTTCGGAAAGTCGCTAAGATTACGTAGTACCTACTTATTCAAAAATATTATTAACAAAGTCATTTCCATGCTAAGGCCATGTATATTTCGGAACTCACAAATATTAGTCATAAAATAGTTCTAGTAGGAAGTCGGTGCGCTCGCGCCGCGCCGGCCAACTGGACGGCCTTCTAGATGCGTTTCTCAATCGCGCGCGGTACTGAACTGCCTTCGGAAGGACGCAGTACTGGCCACTGCGATTATAAACCAACTACTTACAACCTAAGCAGGTACATCGACTCTCATAGGAATGTGCACTAAGCTTTGACGAAATTGCAACTTGCATTAACACCGCCACTCAAAAGGGAAAAGTTTTAAAGTAAGACTCGTGTAGCATTAGATGAACACGTCAATGTATATATGTAAAGCCTGACCAAAGAAATAAGAAGCCACGTGTATAATTTTACGACTATGGCAACAATTTCCCTTATAAAATTACTTCCATTGAAAATTCCGCAATATGGCGAAGCTTCTTATTTCTTTGGTCGGGCTCTAAGTCGTAGGATCCTGGTAATGATTCTGTAGTTTAAAAAAAAAGTAATTTAAATAATATACGATTTAGTGTGGTTCTTGGTTTAGAATTTGACCAACCCAACTCTCTCTGTGGATGTCGTAAAGCGACTGAGAGAATAATTCAGGGAATTAACAGCTCCGTTCATTTTCAAGTTCACAATAATTGCGATCCCCAACCCGTAGGAATTATGGTATGAAATGTAATGCCCTTAGAGTATAAATAGAAAAAATTCTGGGAGGGATAGAGTACGCCTAATCGAGTATGAACCGTAAGCACGGATATGAACAGTCCGAATATCTTCAGCGCGTTCGTTTAGTATCAAATGGTTATCGGAGCTGATTATTATTCCCGGTGAAAATAAGAAATTTAATAAGAGAACATTTTGAAATGTGCAGTGATAAGTTGCAAACATGACTTGAGGAACAAATCAAAAAAGAAAAATGTTATTGATTTCACCGCCCATACAAAATCTGCAAAAAATTTCTTTCGCTTGACATAAAGGCAGCGGAGCGATGCGCGTGCTCTATGTATATTTATTCTCTAAGTAAAGGTAATGCCTATTGCCTATTGACTCTTTGTTTCACTTCTGAAAATTGTTACTGTTCTATTTCCTTCTAGTGTCAATAAAGAAAATTTATATTGTAATAAGCTGTTAAAGTAAATGACATACAAATGAATCTCCTGGAAGTAATTTTGTTGAATAAATTTTTAACATCAACGATAAAATTAAAAACCCAAGTTTAAAAACCAATGTGGGCTTTTTGACTAACAGGAATTGTATATTTGTTAAAAAGTTTATAAACAATATATATTTTTATATAGCTTCAGTATACATTATCTTCAAAGCAAACCTTATTAAAATAATAATCACTGAATCTTGCGAATAAAATAAGTACCCACCTAATTTCACACTTCGGCTTGCTTTTATTTCTTTGTTAAGAAGAAATTAATTACGTTCTAAATAATTACCGGTTTGACTATAAGAACAGCTAGCGCCCGCGGGTCTGTCTGTCCGTAACATTTCATTGTCTGTCTGGCTATTTCATTTCAAGTGATGGTATCTTTCACATTTTATTTTGACCACATGAATATAAAGAAAAAAGGCAAATACAACGGATTTGTAAAATATTATTTAATTGCAACAAAAAATGAATGAATCACGTTGACTATCACCATATTTTATAGATCTACTTCATCTAATTCTTAAACATTATTTTACTACAAAAAAGGTAATCATAAACCTGTAGTCACTAGGAACTATCCCAAATAAACTGTCATTTAAAATAAATTATTCTAATAATATGGTATGGTATGATGGTGGTAAATTATTCTCTAAATACGTAATACAAAGCGCGAAAGCCTCAAACAAATGGAATCAGTTTTTGTATGACTTATTTCTAAACAACAGCGAAAGTGCTAGGTGCCACTGGTGCCAGTATCGTATACTACAGGAAATACCCGAAATCTAGATTTACAAAATCTATTGTTATCCGCTTCATACAAAAATGTCTTGACTGTTTTTGATATAATTCACAGCAGTTTTGCAATTGCAACATTGGACTATTTTTAAAGTGGGAAATTGTATTACTACGGGAATAGTAGAAAAGTAACGATAATCTCTCACGTTGAACTGATTACATAGGCAACGTAACGTAAGTTTAATTTTACATTTTATCTAAATTACTATTAATACAGATAGTTAGAACCTAGAAGATGTTGTTGGATCACAATAATTACTTTATAATGACATTGTATCTGCTATTACTTGTAATGTACTGACTACTTGCTGTTTAGGTGAAATTCGAGTCATGGTGCGTTTTTTATAATGAATGACTCTACATTTCTTCTAACCTAATTATACTATAAAAAGTTTATATACTTAAATAAGAAATCGACTAAATGTGTAACATACAACTATTAGTACCGAAACAGAAATTAAAATTAGGTCAGAATCACGGATGGTCAGAATCTATTCTGGTCGAGTTGTCAAAAGCCCGCATGACGTTACGGAGGTTCCGGGTTTGAATCCCGGTGGGGACTCGTCAAACAAATATAACTTTGTGAGAATTTCCTCAGTTTGGTAAGGACATTGCAGGCTGAATCACCTGATTGTCCGAAAAGAAAGATGATTCCGTGCTTCGGAAGGCACGTAAAGCCGTTGGTCCCGGCTACTACGGATGTAGTGGTTATAGGAGCCATGTCGGAAGCCTAAGGCGGTTCTATAATTCCGACACCAGGGTTTGTGAGGTAGGTTAACCTCGAAACCGACACGATATGCAGAATCTATGTATTAGTTACACCTAGGCTGTATGTTCACAGACGCAATATTAATAGTGTTTGCAACCACATGGAGTTATCGACTCTACTGAACCAGTTAATTGTGGCATTCTTATAAATATTATAATACTAAATGCAAAATAAAAAAAATGACATCTCACTAGTTGCTAGTAGTTTTTATGATATTAGGTCCAAACACAGGAACAAGGACCATAAAGAAATCAAGAAAGGAAAATTTAATAAACTAAAAAATACTAACGCTGAAAGAGGAAATGCTCCTCTTATAGTATAGATGTACACGTGTGCCAGCGGATTATTCGTAACCTAAATTCTCGTATGTAACTATATTGCAATTTATAGTAATTTTAATTAAAAGCGACGACGGTTAAAACAATGACATACACTTCGCAATCTAAGATGCCGTTTTAAGTACTCATATGATTTTAAATACTTTTATAGCAGTTTGGAAATATAAAATTCGCTACAAATAACAAATATTGACCTACTTCACACTTTTTGGAATCTTACTCGTGGCAAAAATCAAAAGCAGGTGACATGACAAAGAGTACACTAAAATCATATTTTTACTCATTAATTTAAGATCGTAAAGACTCAGTGAATTTTATTAGATCCAGCTTTGATTATGAGTGGATAAAATATAGTATAAAACAAATATGTAGTTGCTCTTGGCTTTAATGCCAACCAGTTGAAGACATATACGCAATCAGCAGACCTTGTATCAAAAATTAAAGTCTAGATCGCACTTTACACTCGTTAAAGTACTGCAGTGTAGTAGTGTTTTTATTTATTTTTCTATACATACAAATTTACAATAGTTTTTCAATAAACGTTACGTGAATTAGCTGAAATGTGTCTAGAGCAGTATAACTATTCAACGTCCATGTGAAATTTATGTGTAGTTCATACTAGAATAATGAATATTTGAAATAAAAATATAATTGTTATACCTAGCACAATTATTATACTTTCCTTTTGAGCTGTCACAATAGCAATTCCACTGTAGTGAGAAAAATATGAACAGTTACCATAATAATATAAATTTTAGATTTACCCCTTTTTATAATAATAAATAACTTATTTATAACTAATATGTGATATGAATATTATATTATTTAACATCGTTGTTGCTATAAGGATAATCCACTCGTGTAAACTAGTTAAAACCAATATTTTATAGTTTCCTACTAATATTAACTTTGAACGAATCTACGATAAGTACATAGTGCGGCCCGTTCTGATGGGTTTGAAGGGTTTAAAATATTTATGACCTTGTATTTTACACACACAAACATAATACCTAGAGTAGTTCCAACAGTGGTAGTACCTATAAAATAGCCGTTTCAGCCAGGTCGTGCTCAGTAATATGTATGAGATAAACGGCTTGATGATGATGGGTAAATAATTATCTGACCAATCAGAGTCAATGATCATAATAAATGATGTAATGCATAATTATATCGTTGTCAATATTATCACGACACACATTTCAAAAGGATGTTATTTTTGTATAAAGACATTGGCGGTAAATCTCCCAAGTAAAAATCTCATATCTTTTTGAGTCAAACGGCAACCGAAAAGAACGGAATACCTATGTATGAATCGAGTTTTGAATGAATACAAACTTTTGTTACGTTATAAAAATTTCGCATAATTTTAAATCGAATCTTTCAGCCATAGAGGTAGAATTTGTTTTTTTGCTTCGTGATGGTGGGTAAATAATAATCTGACCAATCAGAGTCAATGATCATAATAAATGATGTAAAGCATAATTATATCGTTGTCAATAAATCACGATACACATTTAAAAAGGATGTTATTTTTGTATAAAGACATTGGCGATATTCACAATCTCCATATCTATGGTTTCAGCTATGACGTCTCTAAAACAACACTTGCAACTGGAATCACCTAAACGGGGCTGTTCAAAACAACTTTAACAATTACTATGAAAATAAATTATGGAATGCGGTATATCATTTGAAAGGTAATTTTAAAAGCTTTAGAATGCTAGCAAATAAAATACTTAAAGGCAATTAAATTTTTATTATTTTTCTAAAATGAAAATATCCTTTTTTGTTATCCTAAAAAAAAGGCTTTAAACATAGACTTGGAATTAAAGTTATAACGTAGTAACTAGAATCAACCCCCGTAACAAAACAAACAAAATAAAGTTTAAGGTCGCTGCGTTTTATAAATAAAATAATATATCGATTAATGATAATACCTTTTTAAGAAATTGCCAGCGACGACATTGAAAGTATATATTTGGAGGTTACCCACCGGAGTGTCTATATGTGGATGTTGTGCAAAGTTACTTTTACAAACCGCGATTATTATTATTTTGTATAATATATTTTGTTTAAAAGGGCCTTTATCAACAAAAAAACCAGAAGCCCTTGACTTCGTTTGACAATTTACTTACATGAATGTTAATCTCAATAAATAAACTTTGATTTATTCAGGTCTACGTAATTAAGTTATTTAGTTCGTTTTATTTTATAAACTGTAAGTTTTTGTTTTTTGCAACAAGCACTTGTTGCAAAAAACAAAAACTTCAAGAAAAAAAAATTATCTCGCTAATATTTCGTGAGGGGATAATTGATATTTATAGTTTTTCTTGTATATATGAATAATAGATGTGTTAAAGTGATGATTAGGTAGGTACTAAATTTGGATTGTTTTCATTTCCAAATTGTCTTATTAATAATTAATTTATCATTCAATAACATTTAATTACGATTGGAAACTTTGTTTAAAGTTTAACTCATGGCCTTTGAGTTTTTCAATAATACAGCAGTATAATAATTCAGATTTCTTATAGAACTATGGTTATTAAAAAAACTGATGTAGTTGTATTGGTTTCAGTAGGTCATTGATAATTTACTAAGTGGATTGTAAAAACCAGGATGTCTGCTTCCCGCCTTGCGTTCGCTATTGCTTGCTGAAGGCAGTTCAGCTAATATGATTTCATTATTCTACTGACACCTCACCTTGGCACGTTATTGCCAAAAACAGAAGTTCAGATTTCAAAATGTTTATTATATTTTGTAAAGTTTGATTGAATATTTTAGTATCGAAAAGTTTTCTTTACAAACCCTTTATTGAATGATATAATCCATAGCGATTTTGTTTGACAGTTTCAAGTTGGACTTAAAATGCAAATTGTATTTTTTTTTTGTGTACGTAGATTTGGCAAAATTGGCCATTACTTATATTTTTTAATGCTCAAAAAGCTACAATGGGTTGGAACAAAACCTAGTTTTTTTATAATTTAAAAAGTGCTACCATTTCTATACTAATTAAATGATTACTTAAGAGACATATCGAACATAAACTTAGAATTCTCTCTTACAATATTAGCTGAGACCATGCTAGAGTTTACTAGAAGGTTTAGTAAACAAAACAGTAACGACTGTGAAATTTATATGAATTATGTTTGTTAAGTTTAAAATAATAACTTACATCCCTAAATGTAATTACCTACCTCATGGACATTGTTATATTATTCAGCAATAATTTCGTACATAAATGTAATTAGACACTAATTAGGTGTAGCGGACTACTACTGATGTTAGCAATAATTATTGTGTTGTATGTATGTGGTTAAGTTACCAATCTGAAAACTTAGATTTTGCGATTTGAAGTTAGGTATCGCGAGAGCACTGCACACGATCGCCTTGAAATACTTTCAAGCGTCTTGTGAACTATACGAAAACGTTTGCCTAACACTACCTATAATTAAATCGTATCCGAATACTACTTCAATATACTTCTACTCACCTAATCGCCGATTACAATTTCAACACTTTCGGGAACAGCTGATTAATAAATAACAATCCAGCCAGTCACATTTATTTATCTGTTATTGGTTAACACTTAAAAGTCTCGTTTTTCTTCAAGCGGTTTGAAGGTAAACGAACACGAGGACGAATGGAACGATTTTCAAAATTGGAATGTTTATTTTTTAAAGCGCGCGAGGCACGGGCGTGCGGGCTGTATGATGCCGGCCGGTGGCGGCGGCCGACGCTGCTGATCGACTGGCGGCGGCTGCGCGCGCATACCCTCGCGGCCTTCGCGAACCTATCTTGGGGTGACTTCCCTTGGCTGCCAGGCTTCACGTGGCGACCGACGACGATTCTGCACTTATATTTTTTTATATAGAGTAACTAAGAAAATAGGAATAAATTAAATATGGGACATTTCACACACGATCGACCGACAGATCTGAGAGGCTAGGTCTTTTTATCTTTTTCCAGTGTAACAAGGGTTTCATGTACTTCACAATATTTTAATAAAGTTAACACGAAACGTCTTAAATGTTTACATAATATTTGCTTTGTATAATGTCTCTACTCAGAACCAATAGAATAGGCAAAACAATACTACAACAAAAACAAATTCAAATTACAATTCTGCATAATAAAATGAAGTGAAAAAGATAGAAAAAGTGAAAAGATAGTTAATATTATAGAACTTTCCTTTTCAGACACTTTAGCTATATTTTCAATTTTGATATAAATGTTACATGAGTTAAGCATTCCAAAAAAAGTAGATTTATAAACATTAATAAAACTGTAGAGGTCGAAAATCTGTACATAGAAAAAAAAATATTTTTTCCGGGCCTTAGTCGGGTAAAAGAGTTTAGAAGTATTGGACAGAGTATTGAAACAATTCCTCTAGAAGACTTAACTGAATTTGGGGTAGAATCTTCCGCTCCCCCGCAAGTCCGGTGAAGCTTGATTGGTCGTACAAAAAAGACTTAACTGAAAATAAAGCCCGACCAGAAAATTAAAAAACGTCGCTATATTGCGAGATTTCAATTGAACTAATTTTGTTATGGAAATAGTTACCATAAACATTTAAAATATGCATAATATGGTGCCCTCAGAGCCGATTTCTTTTTTCTGGTCAGTTACCTACATACTTGCATTTTTGACTAAAACAGGCCCCAGTTCAGCAGTGAACTTATATGGGTTGTTGAAATAGTACCTAATTGATGTAGGTGCCCTCGAAGTGATCGTAGTATTTCTCCCCTTCCTCCCCCCCCCCCCCCGTATAGATCTCTATCAGTTCCTCGAGATAGGAATATTCCAGAAGCAGCAGTCCTATACGGTTTATTTGACCTCTCTTGTGGCATGCTAAAGTTAGTACGTCCGCGTGTTATACGAGTATATAGGCGAAAATTTGGCTAATAATTCAAACAGGTTTTAAATCTATTGCAATTTTACCTTAGACCGATCCGCATGTACTGTCACGTTAGTTTAACTTTTTTAAACCAAGTAAATGCTATGAGTAATTATTTATTTTACAGCTCTTTAAAAGATATGATTATTTATTTTATTACCTTCCTAAAGACCTACCTGCAAATCCCCTTGGGTCGCTCGGTCGCTTCGCTTGAAAGGTGATGTCTTATTATTTATTACTCGTAAAATTCAATCAACCTAAACGTGCAAAGATACTTATTCATTTCAAAATTTTTTATTTTTATTTATTTATTTATTTATTTTTTTTATTATTTTTTATTTATTTTTTTATTTTTTATTTTTAGTAGTAGTGGCTTTTGCCAGAAGTCAGCCAGGACTTTCAAGACGATAAACTTCGGTAACCTTGATTAATTAAAAAAAAAAAAGACAAACAAGACGTTTCGCTTTGCCGAACTTGAACTCTGGCTGAAGTACAACATTTATAGGAATTTGGGAATTTTGCTCCTTTGGTTATTAAGGTTCTTGCCTTCTTTTGCATTTTAGTAAACGTTTTGTTATCTTTGTAATATATACAGAATATAGGTAATGCTATAAAAGACTAGAGTGGATAAAGTATGAAATTATATACGAATTTCGTCGTATTTGCCGATATTTAGTGAGTTGTGGTTAAATAATCGGTAAGCACCTAGACGTGCCTAGACCGACTATTATAGACATAACGATCTTGACCTTTATGTAATTCAGTTTCAGAATAATGCTCTCGTCAAACACTGTTCAAATAATTATATTTACCATTACTTCTACATTCAATAGCAAAATAGACAACATGTGGCAATGTAAATGTCAATTTAAGATTAAAATAGTACATCATGAGCAAGCACGGACTGAAGACTTTTTATGATTGATTATTATTATTAATAACGTTTCGTAAGATTTTGAAGTCGATACTTAGAGGATAGTGTGATGCTTATGAAGGTCATGGAAATGATGATCTATGAAGACTGCACACTATTACTTTCTGGGATTATTTTTCAATGATAGTGGTTTCTGAATGTAAAAACAACGCCATCTACATGTAACTAGCTGAATAAACTCAATCTAGGTTATCGAGCCAGATGTTTTGTTGTTACCTGCAGTAGAGCTACTACGACTGCTACGAATGTCTACGGGCTACGAAGTAATGTAACAGCTCTTTTAATTTAACCGCTGAGCTCTAGATGGCGACGCCTTATCGTACATCATGTTACTATTTTATTTTTTCTTCAGCTTTGCTCGTACTCTCTCTATTGTAATTTTTTTCCGCTACAAACCCAGTCCCGACATATTAAATAAAAAAAAATAATTATAAAATTCGGTACAGCCGTTCTGAATGATGCACGTAAGTTTGTTACATACATTTCGGAGATTTATTATTTATTTTTGTGGTGGGAAAAGGGTATAAATGAATTAACACGTCTCAAAATTTTAGTTACGTATTAGTATTACATACACTATACTCGTACAATGCAAGTTCCTTCAAAAATCAAAACTTTATAGACAGTTCAGTCTTCGCAATAGATATAAAGAAACTTTAATGAAAAACTAATATTAATATTAAAAATCAATACAGTAGCCAGCAAAAGCGGCTGGACATTTTGATCTTGAGAGCGCCCGTATTCTGTAGCGGTAGGGGTGAATTTCGTAGTGCGAGGGTCCAACCGCATGTGCTGGCTTCTGTACTTGTACGAAATTTTCTTTATTACAATATGTGCACGTTAAACTGTGCTGTTGGGTAATCTCCTCTGCATAATGTGTTTGTACCTACGGAATGACGAAAACGTGTCACTCACGGTGGGTTTACGTATTTACATGACCATGCAAATTCGTTGCTGCGATAAAACGCAATCATTTAATACTGACTATGTTTTATCACCGTGTTTATCACGCACGAGCCTATTTATATTAACGATGTGATTAGCATTATACATAAACTTAAACCGACTTTAAATACTAGTGCAAAACGTGTTTGTAACCATTATTAACAATTTTAATTTTTGTATTTATGTATGCATTCAGAATTAAAAAATGAATGAAAATTATTGAATGATATGAAAAGCCGTACGTTACGATTTACTATAACTATTGCTATTTTCCCATGTATTTACCAAGAGAATAAACTTCCATACGTTTTGACATTTAATAAATTAATAAGCTCATAAGCTCATTTGTCTTGGCATGTCCAGGACACGTAATAAAAAAACTATACACTAATCTTTTAGAGTTCTCGTGCGACCGAGAGCGCTGGCTGGCAATTATTACGAGTATATTATGTCCGTGTAATATTTGATATTCTACAGGGTAGATACCTGCTGACCGAGGTACATACTTTGTATATGTTTTGTATTTTTTACGTGTAAAAAATATTTGTTTTGTGTTGCACAAACTTCTTCTATAAACTTGCTACTATGGTTCCATACAAAAGACATCAACGGGAGCGCAACGGTACGGTTTCATTAATTTATTGGTTTAAGGTGTTTTAACGAAATAAACCAATAAATTTCAAGCAATGCAATTGATATATACTTTATTTTATTTGAATTTTTATAATTTTTACATATACATAGAATTCGCATTTTCTTTATCAATATCTGGGGAAGAAACCTGTGGAAACTAAAACTGTTATTTGTAGCTATGGCTAATCGTAATGACATCATAATTCGTTTACTAAGACATTGCATTTCAAAAATACATATTAAAAAAAAGTCATTACGTTTCAATACGCTTAAGTTTATGAAATCTTCTTTGAAATTATATTGATGATGATGACAATATGAATGAAGATCAAATTTCTCTTTGTTTTTTACCATTTCAAAATCACTATGGATCGTGAAGATTGAATTTATCAACACCCCCCGTCAGATTGCCCAATACTTCCCGCTTATGCGCCGACGCAGCCAGCGGTTATAGGCTCGTCTCCGAAGGTGTCCGAAGGCTCAGCCGGCGCGTGCGACCTCGACTAATGACCATTTTACTACACCTGCATACAAATAAGCTTATTCTTTTATCCTAGGATACAGTGACGGATTCGCATAAAAATATAATTTTTATCTTATCTTAGTTGTTCTGTAAACGCCCGTGAAGATATTAAAATACCTTCATAATATTTTCCTATGAAGTCTCGAAACAACTACCTCACCATTTCAGCCGAAAGGCGTTCGCTGCTAAACAAAGGCCTCCCCAAATATTTCCACAACCCACAACGACCTGCCCTGCGTTGCCCGCATCCAGCCCCTAACCGTGACTACTATTAAATATTCTGTGCCGCGACCTTCACCAGATCGTCGGTCCACCTTGTGGGAGGCCTGCCCACGTTTTATCTTCCAGCACACAGCCGTCATAAAGAACCATTCTGCCCCAGGAGCCATCGGTTCTACGCGCAATGTGCCCCGCCCAATGCCACCTGTATAGCGATTGGGACAACTTCTAATGCTTTCGAATATAAAAGGTCAAACTCATGCAAATAGAATAAAATATTGGGTAGTAATTATGCTACTTAAACCCGAAGTTATTTTTTTGCGGTTTTCTTATACATCCGTTGCCTGCCGGCAAAGAACAAAAGGCTTGTTAGGTACTCTAGCGATAAAGCCGTCTTTTGACTGTACCTATATTATAAAATTTAGTTAAGTTAGGTACAGGGTGTAGATAACGAAACAATTTTATCAATGCCTATTAAGTATAGTAGGTACTTACGTATAGAAAAAACTAAAAAAGGTCTATATATTTTCCATTTCCTTTTACATCTCTGTATTTCAGGTGTGTAACGAAGTATATGTATATTTTAGATTATTTTTTTCACCAATTTTTCTATAGTGGTACTAATTATTTGAGTAATATTTTAGTCCGCTCCTGTTATTGGCACACTCCTACGCCCATTATATTATGGTCACGTAACCACAATACCCTATTATAGGCCGTAAGTATAAATAAACCATAGTGCACTATACAAATACATAGATATACCTACTATTTTTTACTATAGTCTATCTTTATGAGCTCAGAATCAACAGGCATTGGTCAACTTCAGCCAACTTTTTGGGACACGATTTTTTTCATCTGTAGAGCGTCGAATAAGTAATTAAATGCATAATAATTCGGATTGCTAATTCAAATCCCATTGCCCAATAACAGCGCCCGTAAATAGGCACTACCTACACCATAAGCAAATGTTACGTGTGTGTTATTTGATATCATTATCAAAAGACGTATATCATATTTTATACAAGGATGCAATTGTTTATAATTAGCGCAATATCCCTTGTTGTAGAATTACATACTTAATCACAGAACCATTTGTATGTTAATTTCATCTATGTAATATCCGTAATTTATCACACATCTGTTATTATCTAATTAATTTTCGAACTTGTTTGAGTAGCTTTAACTTGTAACAAATTACGGCTCGCGTCTGTATTCTTATTAATTCTTCATTTATTCTCCTTCTCCTTGTGGAAATTTTAAAATCTTGTGGTTTAATATACCTATACCATATAAAATTCATTCGAAATCATTCATAAACAAACATCCATACTTTGAATTCATATCAGTGAGATAGGTAGGCAATTAAAACAAAGAATCAGAAACCTAGCATCATGAGCTTGGGATATTATTATGACGTAACAGGGTGGAACGGAACGGGGCATAATATGAACTCCACTATCTGTGCAGTTAGAATCATGATCAACCTAGAAAAAAAGTAAAAAGAATGCACCTTCCTCGATCACGGTGGAGTACCGTTAGCGGAGAAAGCCGCAGAGAGTAGAGCAGGGCCCCATTTACCGAAGCTACAATTACAAGTTTATTTCGACGTACATTGCGCAGTTTATTGGGTTCATATTTTATAAGATTATTTGGCTACGCACTGAACATCAAAGTTCCCTTGTAAATGGGCACAAGCGCGCGCGCCGGGTGCGTGCCGGCCGCTGCGTCAGCCAGTCTGTTTGTAGAAACGCCGCGCGCGCAACCAACGCACGCGCTAACGTGCGGATAAAAAGAAAACGTTGTTGTTTTTAAAGTTTTCTGTTTTGTGTGGATTTTCTTACTATAGGAAATAAAGGTAAGATTTCGTGTTATTTTGTTCTTTACTAACATCCGTTTTTTTATCGGCCGTGTCATTGATATGTAATTAACTAAGTTAGAATTTTGAGAAAAGCTTCCGAAAAGGACAATTTCTGTATTAAGTTCAGTTATGTTCAATACACAACACAGCATTAATATTGTGTTACACTTTAAAGTTGGTTGGCTAATAAAACTATTAGACAAGTAATAAATTAGTTATTGCAAGAGTGGAATAAATTAAACTATATCGTTATAGGTACTATATTAGTTTTCAGTTTCGTCATAGTATGATCAGCTAATCAGCTGTAGCGGTATTTTTTATCGTGTAGGTCAACTTTCTGTTTGTCTACTTTCGTCTATCTAGGTTCTATAAGGCTATATATGTTAACATCTCACTACTTTCACGTCGAGTTGGTAACTTTATACCTATATCAGAATTGAGATAGTTGTTTCCTTAGTTAGAGAATAAATATAAATTGTTCTATTTATACTCTAAGGTTGTTTCATAAAAGTACTGATTCAGTTATACGTAATCACATCGCAACTAATATTGACAAGAGTTAAAGGACGCTATTTCAAAGAATAACTATACGCATAGTGCAGAATAATAATATAATCATTAAAATAAATAGCACTATGTATGGAAATAGGAAAAATCTAAAAATGGGTAACCTAGAAAAAAAATGTATTTTTGGAATGAACGTTTAATTTAAAAGTGTGATAGATAATTCTCTATTAATTTAAGAGAGCCGCGTGGTTATACTTCGCACAATCACTTACAAAACTTATTATAATGTAAAAATAATTTGTACGCATTCACGCTTCAATATTATTATTCTGTCCTATGATTTATTTATAGGACAACAGCTGAGAAAAATATATTAATAAACAAACGCTTAAAACGAAAGATTTAAAAAACTTGCCTAATTGCCTTACCTATTTAATTTTATAATTATTACTGTAATCAAATATTTATTTAGCCACTTGCTGGTCATAGACCCATAAACATAAAATTACAGAGATATAAATCAAAATTGCAGAAAATTTTCTAACATCGTAGAGGATATCCAGTAGAGATTATCCACATTGTAATTAATTACTCTAACTACAAAGTCTACGCCGTATAAATATTAATTACCAACTGCATACTTTATTACCTACTTGCGGACAGAGTTGAATTCCTTAGACACCTAATATCTAGACTAGACACGATCTTATTACTAATCAATTGAAAGCTAGTTGTTTTCAATATCTAGGAGTAGGCATTCTATGTATATGCCCTAGTTTGCCTGTAACTAGGTTGTAAACACCTAGGTAGCGCAATATTGTCACAGTGGCTAGCTATCATATGGACCCTATTAGGTAGACACTGAAACAGTACAAAAAGAGCCAGTCAGTGGGTATATGCGTCTGTACAAGACATTTTTAATTCATATAGGTAAATTCTTACTAAATATTAATATTTATACATTTATAGGTACTTCTCTTTTTACTAACAAGCGCAAATAAACTACCAAAAATACTGTTGAGTAATGGCTTTTTCACAATTTTGATTAATTCAATAATTTTATTAATGAACAAATACGCAACTAAACGATTTATAAAAAGATTGAACTTATTTACAAATGTATGTTTATGGTTTTTTAGGTGTAAAGATGCATTATAATAACGTTTATAATGATCAACGTATATAATGAAACTGTAGAGGACAAAAATCTGTACATAGAAAAAAATCTAAAAACCGAGTGGATGTAAGAAGTGTTAGAGAACAATTCCAGATTTTTTTTTCTTTGTTTGTACGTGCTAATCTCCGAAACTGTTGGACCGAATTGAATGAAATTTTGCATGATGGTACTTTATATCCCCGTTCAACATTTTAGATAGTTTTTACTGCGGTAAAATATCTCATTCCTACGGGAAACTGCACGGAAAAGTAAAAAAAGCGGGCGGATAGCTAGTGCTAAAATAATACAATAAACAACACTCATGTCTTTTGACACTCTTTTGTCCGACTTGGCAAAGGTCTCCCCTCACTTACGCCATGCATCGTAATCAAGCGCATGTACGTAGGTACGCTTTTGCCGCGTCCGTGTTTTGATTAACCAGAGCAAATCCCTCAAGTAGAACTAGAAACCACTAATGATTCCTTCAAACAACGGTTTGTTGCGAGTTGCAACTGTTATTTTGCACCATAGTTCTCAGTAGGTGCATTAGGTAAATTGCTATGATTACGAAACGTAATGACAAGATTGTAGGAGCGATGGTTGAAGTTGAAGTTTTGGACTTTAGTTTGTATTTGCCAAGAGTGATGTACTTTTTGTTGATTGCTTATAGTTGAAGGTTAAATTAATTTATTAAAGTTGTGTTGCTGTCGAGGTTGTTGATTTAGATGAGAGAATTCATCACATACCTAAAAATTGTAAGTGGCAGGCAGCTTAACAAATACTGAAGGACATGCTTCAGTCAACGGTTTTAAGCCCAAAGTTATATCGGAATCCAAAAAAATCGGCCCACCCTTACAAAATATTAATGTTTAACCGACTGCAAACAAGAAAGAGGTTCTCAATTTTTAGTACGGGAAAAATATTTTTAGGGAAATTGGAATCAGATTCATTGATTGAGGAATTTCTTTATACCACAGGAAAAGACGAAAAAATACATGGACCTAACTAACTACTCATGTTTGTAAATCCACGAATGAGAATGTCTTTTTTTTTTCAGAAATCATGCTGGAAGGCACGAAAATAAATACGCCATCCCAAATGGCGAGCGTTTTCGACATCGCCAAGGACACAGTTTTGTTCCTTGTGCTTTCCTGCTACTACATCCTGGAGTCGCTCTTCTGGACCTTAGTACCTAACGCCATCAGGCCCATGAAGAGCCTCAGAGGGGAAGTGGTGCTTGTGACCGGGGGTGCGGGAGGGGTGGGCAAACAACTTGCGTTGAAGCTGGCCAGACTCGGAGCTAAAGTCGTCATCTGGGATATTAGTAAAGAAGGTAAGTCTTATCTTATCTAGCCCAGTCTATCCCACTGCTAGACAAAGGCCTCCTTCCTTTTTTCCACTGCTCCCTATTTTGAGCTACGTCTGATCTGACCAATTTTATGGTATTTTATGCGTAACGGTAAGTATATGATGCATGTATTATACATATAAACCTTCCTCTTTAATCACTCTATCTATTTAAAGACCGCATCAAAATCCGTTGCGTAGTTTTAAAGATTTAAGCATACATAGGGATATAGGGACATAGGGACATAGGGACAGAGAAAGCGACTTTGTTTTATATTATGTAGTGATATGTAGATTGAGAGAGCGCTTTTCTTGCGCAGTGTAATTTTTACGCTTGACATGCTGCTGACAGTACCGATAGGTGATATTAGCAAATGATATTATTACATTAACGAGCCACTTAAATAACAACAATAATTTTAATGTTAACTAAGTACCTACTTACCGCAGCGACGTGGAAAAACTGCTTTGAACTGAAAGCGTAAAAAAATGCAATGATAAAATTAAATTGACCTCACTAAAATCTAATTGCACCTGTTTGGTTAACTTTTAGATGTGTGAATGGTAACGAACGACACGAACTTTTACTATTTTCAAGGTAGTGCATGCATTGCGGAACATAATATTAGTAATCATATATCTGCACTAATGCAGTCTTGTTTCAAATATTTTTACAATTCAAAATATATGCTTCAAGGTTTTCATCAAGTATAATCAAATCAGTAACAAAATACGATTTATACTACGATATAATGCTTTAGGTGCTATAGAAAAGGACAACAATCGAAGGCATTTTTTTATTTGACCTATGCTTGTGTCGAAAAAGTACGACGAATCAACTTCACGGACTTGATCAATGGACGACATTTAGCGGTTATCAACACAATGACATCGTGATGAAAATCATGACCTTACCCTAAAATGAGTTACTCAACTTTGTATACTCCGTTGAACTTGAAACACGGGCGCAAACCCACAGACGCGGGAAAGCGCGGGACGGAATTATTCGAATTTTTATGCAGCCTATAGACACAGATTGCGCTCGCTTTCTATGAGATAGGATGCATAATATAAACTCAGATACTTATAGGATCATGATCGCGCGTTTCCCGAATTTGTGAATACACGGAATTAAGAAAAACAATAATTTTTATTATTATTTGTTCAAGGCAGCTTTTACAATTTTGTGTACATTCTGAGGACTAACCACGACTATCTATCCGACCGGGCGCAATTATTGTTTGAAATTATACAAATGAAAATAACTGTCTGACCATATTCCACTATTCTACCAGGGCTACAAAAGACATGTGAAGCAGTAACTGCAGAAGGCTACGAGATCGCCAGCTACGTCGTAGACCTAGCTAATCGTGATGCTGTCTACGCAGCAGCTGACAGAGTTAAGAAAGAGGTAAGAACGCTACGAGAAGCAAGCTACGTAGTATACGATGTTGTCTACGAAGCAGTTGACACAGTTAAGAAAAAGAATATAATTTTCTGTTAACCAAAAAATCGAATCTTACAACAAATATATTATTCATGCACTAAAAATACTAATCTTGCACCAAATATCCAAGGGCGTGAACCGAAGCGGGGGGACGGGGGGGCGCAGCCGCCAAAAAAAAAACAAATCTACCCAGAATCAAATCGGTTGGTTAGGTTAGATTACACTGATGTCAATAACAGAGCGGAGGGAGCCGAGCGAGCGGAGCGAGCGTGCCGCGGCAGCGGCCGGCGACCGCCGTAGTTTTGAATTTTTCAAAGTTGATAACTCAATAAGTCTCAAGTTTGCATGTTTTGGTGCACAATTAGTATTTTAGGTGGAACAAGAGTATAATTTGGTGAAGATATTTAGGTGGAACAAGAGAATAATTTGAGGTACGGTTAAAGAGGTAAATCATAGAAAATAAGCTAAGTCGTCGTAGAGCTCTAACCGATTGGGCCGCCGCGCCGCCGCCGTAAAGAAAGAAGTACTCAGAAAGCTACGACTACAGGAAGGTAGTTATTTACGTTGTCGTGGTAGACTTCGCACATCGCCGGCGGTACATAAGATAGCCAAGAAACTTATAATTACCCAGTAAAAGTTTTATTTTGAAGGTTTATGTTATAGTGAAACTAATAAGTAAGTACCTTGATTGAGTTGTTTGTTATTAGGAAAATAAGACTACATACTGAATATGGCACTATTTTTTATTTGAATGAAATGAATTAAAGGTGACTGAAATAAATGAAGAGTAAGTAACTGAGGCAAAAAGTTTATTTTAAATTAACTATTTCACAACAAGTTATGTTACATACCTACTCATTCTTCTTGCCCAGTCATTTTATTTTCACATGAATTCCCCAGTGGTGGGGCCAGAATTAAACTTTGTCAATTTCAAATTACTTATTTGATGCATCATCTACATGAATCATTTTACAAACATTAATGAATGTATCCTATCCTAAATAAACACCCAATATTTTAAATGCAGGTTTTTTATAGAACTAACTTATTCAAGAGATTATCTCTTCATTTTAGCAACCTCCTCCTGCTTGTGCCTAGTAATGCATTCTTTGAAATCATTCACCGCATCCTGACATTTCCTCCAGTCCTTTGTTTCAGCTATACATTCCTGCAGGAATAATATATTTCATTATTTACTGCCCAGTTTCCTACTACGTTCAATTTAAAATAAAATATATTATTAAGAAATGACAATTAGAAGGCCCGTTTTGACTGTTGCACTATTGACTACATACATTTAATTTTAAAGCAAGTACTATGTGTAGATACCATATCAAACAATTTTTTATTACTTATTATCCCGGAGTTATTTATTAAAGAAAAAATACTATATTAAGTCATTATACTGAAGTAAGGAAAAATATAGAAGCCCAATAGTGTTGCGCACTTACTTGAACTTTATAATGCAGCTCTAAACAGCCAGTTTTTTTTAACATAGATTCCACCGGATCTTCATCACTATCGGTAGATTTTTCACGTGGTTTCACAGTCATTTTAACACTTTAAATTGGGAAAAACTAAGAACTCTACAAACGAAACATAGCAACCTCATAACCTAAAAATATTATGTCACTTCACTGGTCGGTCTGTCAAAGTCAGCTGTTTTGTGTTGCTATTGCTAAAGGCACCTATTTCATGGGAGACAGAAGACGAAAGAGACGCAGTTATGCGTTAAAATGAGATACGAATACACCGCGCTCACTCTTGCGCATAACTGCGTCCCTTTCATCTTTGACTCCCGTGATTTTTTTTTTTTTTTTTCCATGGATCAAGTTTTTTCAGCCGTATCCTGCTTCAGTGTGCTAAGTAAGGGCCTGCGCACTGAAATTTGGGATTTCACTCCTCAACGTATGTTCCTTGGGGAAAGTTGTTCGTTCAGTTTCATGAGTGCTACCAAATTTAAAATTTCACGGTGTAGTAATTACTTACATAGAAAAGGACTCTGGTTATTTTATTTCACAGATAGTAAAAGTTGAGAAAAGTTTTGAAAACTGAGAGCAGATTTCCCACAAGTTATTTTAATTATATTTACGTACATTCATGTTGTATATAATCAAAGCATTCATCTTTCTTTTATTAAATTCCATAGGTCGGGAAAGTCGACATTCTCATTAACAACGCTGGTACAGTCTTCGGAGAAACTTTACTTGATCTCAGCGACTCCGCCATAGAAACAACATACAAAGTCAACATCCTCTCGCACTACTGGGTAAGTATATATAGGTAACAATAAATAATCGCACCCAACCCACCCTAACATCATCTTCGTTAGGGACTAAGAATAATTTGGTATAGCCCTAGCCCCATAGCCCTCAATGACCCTCTTAGATGTCTGTGGAGTAATCGCCACCTATTTCCACGAACAAGAGCCCCCATGTCACCCATGAGACCCTTGCTTTTAATGAATGATGCATAGATATATGCAAGTCTAAAGAACACAATTGAAAGAACAGGATCGCCTCGCAAGTTCGGATCTGAATAGTTTTGAACTGTAGGTATATTTTGAATCTTCCAGACAGTAAAAGCGTTCTTGCCGGCTATGATCGAGAGTAACAAGGGTCACATCGTGACGGTGGGATCAGTGGCTGGTCTCCTCGGCACCTATCGCTGTACTGACTACAGCGCCACCAAGTTCGCCACCGTGGGCTTCCATGAGAGCCTCTTCACCGAACTCAAGGTAAGAATAAGTACCATCATCATCACGATGCAATACAATAGGTTCGAGTGTTCGAGTTTGCTCCGTGGTCGAGTAACAACCTCCGGGGTCAAATGGTCAAAAGCTCGTCTGACGTTACGGAGGTTCCGGGTTCGAATCCCGGTGCATCCCGGGGATCCGTCGAACAAATATCACTTTGTGAGACTCCCCGGTTTGGTTAGGACATTACAGGCTGAGTCACTAGATTGTCCAAAAAGAAAGATGATTCCGTGCTTCGGAAGGCACGTAAAGCCGTTGGTCCCGGCTACTCTCTAAGCCTAAGGTGGCTCAACAATTCCGACACCAGGATTTCTGAGGTAGGTTAACCTCGAAATCCACTCGATAAGAAGAAGAAAAGGTTCGAGATGGCTTACGAGGTTTGAAGTGTTGTAACGTCAAATAAACTCGACAAGTTATTAAACGCGTATGTCTTCTACACAATAATTAGGTGTGAATGGGGACCGCCATGCCATGTCTAAACGTTTTCAACGCACGGGTTTTTTACTGGTATCTTTTTTTTTGCTTCTTTTGATACTTTTAACTGTGCTTTTATTAATCTGGAACCACCGAATAAAAACGTAGGGTATTCGGATTCACAGACTCTAATTCAAACGCGTAGCATTCTCTGTAGTTTCATGGCGGCTTAAATAATCAAACCGGTCGTACTCGTAGATGCAGTTTTAAACTGGGCCGAAATTAATCTAATAGAAATGTTGTTTTCTCGACAACAACCTTGAACACAAATGTATTTAGGTCTTAGAGAATTAGAGCTATCTGGCTAGATCTAGACAAATAAATTTTAGTGATAGGTATAGATTTTGTTACAATATTGAGATTTTTATGATTGTTCCATTTGAAGGATATCATGATAAAATAAATAAAGGTTACTCGTAATAAGGTGACGTCATGTAATATTATACGTATAGTTATTATCCGTGGTTATTATGGTCGATATCGACAAGCGACTATACATAAACACGAACACGAATTTCTTTCCCAGCCTGGGAGGATTATTAGGGTGATAGGTAATGAAACACTTACTTTAAAAATAGAAATGAATGAATTTGCGTCTGAGTTACAAAAATTATAAGGGAATATATATTGCACACAAAAATTACATTCGCAATGGCAGCCTATGAAGCTGCCTATATAAGTAATAAGAGCAATCTACAACTGCTATACACTTTTGTACAGGCGCACGGCCACGTCAACATCCACGCGACTCTGGTCTGCCCATACTACATCAACACGGGCATGTTCGACGGCGTGACGCCGCGCCTTATGCCCATGCTGGAACCCGACTACGTGGCCGAAACCATGATCGACTCCATCCGGAAGAACGAGGTCAACTGCATTATGCCTGGCTCTGTCAGATACCTATTACCTCTCAAGTGGTAAGTGATCAACCGAATATTTATTTGACTTTTACCTTACCTGACCTTAGGATAATGATTTTTAACGAAGTATTTTTAAAGAACGGTATAGTTTGCTTTGATGGGATCTTCTCCCTTGCACAGTCCCTAGTATCTTCCGAAACTCCGGAACTAGACGTGGACTGACGAGATCATATGAATTCAGCTTTTCCGTTAGATCTAAATCCCGGAAACACAAAATTCATCGAGTAGTGGCACTAAAAATAGGACAAACATTTTTTTGTGGGGATGTAGAATGGAAGGAAGAAATCATTCATTTTATTTCATTTTAACTTACAATGAGAAATCTGAACGATTATACTAAATCTTAAGGACATAGGCAACATTATCTATAACTAAAAATATATATTTCTATTTTTAGTTCTAAAGTTTGTTTTTATTTATATTCCAGTCTTCTCCCCGCGAAGATGTGCTGGGATCTGATGCACCGCGTGATGAAGGGGCCACAGTCTATGATGGAATTCAAGGGCAAGCCCAAGGTGACCGCCGCCGCCTAAACCAAATATTCAACGGATTTTGTAGCTTTTTCCAACCTTTTTAAAAACAGTTTAGGAAGAGGAGTTGAGTTACATTAACTCAACCGTACTATTAATTAGATAGTACCAGACTGGCTTGCTTACCTTGCTCCTACCTCCATCGAAGTCTACCTCACGAACCCTCTGATGTCAGAATTATTTCTGACATACGGATATACGTGCCCTCCGAAGCACGGAATCATCTTTCTTTTAAGACAATCAGGTGAATCAGCCTGCAATATTGTAAACTGGGGAAAGTCTTACAAAGTGACATTTGTTCGACGAGTGCACCACCGGAATTCGAACCCAGAACCTCCGTAACGTAAAACGAGCGTTTAACTACTAAGCCGCGGAGACTGTGACATGTAATGTAAGACTGAACCGAAAGTGTGTGAAATGATAATAAAGTTGATTTGTTACATCCCTTTTTTATTTACCGCGATGAGGTGGGACTCCCCATATAATATTCCATTTATCCCTCTTATTCAGTAAAAAAAATATATGAATATACAGACATTTAAGTGCTTCTTTATTCTCTTTTAAATATTATCATTGGTATGCTTTGTTTCTGAACAAAGTGTTTTTAATACTTAGAATTAATATCACAAATCAAAATAAATCATAGAAAAAATCAAGCCCTTGGCCAAGTTCCCATATGGCCACTCCTGCGCCGTACTCGCGGGCTAGATCCAGTCTTTTCTGTATGGAATATAGGGTGGGGAAGAATATTTTCTTTGTACCTTGTGTAGTTCTGAAAAAGAAGTAATTACGAATCAGTCATCATCACAGACAAAAACTCATACAATATTATCTAATGATGGACCAATGCAAAAAGACTAAGTCCAAACCATTGTTTACAGAATGTGTACTATTTCTTCGAGGATTGTATCAAATTCATCAATTGAAAACCAGAATTTATTGTACATACATAAAAATATCATAACAATACAATACAATACAATTAATATTCCTACGACGTAACAATGTATGTAAGTTCTTCTTATAATGTATTTTCACAGGTCTTATATGAGATAATTTTTAAAAAGGTATGTTCTATGATAAAAAAAATTTTGGCTGACATTTCGGCGGGCGAATTATAATTTATAATATTGCACTAAGCGCGAAAGCCTCAAACTTCAAACAATAAAACTTAAAAAAATAAGGAAAATTCGCTCACTTGACTTCCAAATAATTCTCAGCTGTGTTATTGTTATAAGTTACCACTGCATTACTCTTGGCGAACTTCAATAGTTCAATATACTCAGTGCCCACAATAGGACCACCACCATTAGCCGTGTATGAGTTCCCATAGAAATTCAATCCTAGGAGGATCTTAGAACGCTTCAAGGGACTCTCGTCACCATCTATTAGTTTATCTAAACAAAGCCTCATCCATGATAAGGGGGCATTGGGGCCTGAAAGTCAAAGAAATACAGTAAAAAAAGAACTAAGTACACTACAGTATAGAAAGTCTTGTCTGACAAACAAAAATAATCATTGTAATTCATCTTGGCTTGTGCAACAAAACTATTTTCAAGCTATACAGAGAAACCCATGGTTCAAGAAAACAAAGTCTTACAATTAGACCATGATGTGACTGACACAAGCCTACGTCATTATGCGTTGTTCATCCTTGTCTATTACACACATTCGACAAGGATGAACAGGCAAAATGACTTAGAAATGACGTAGGCTTGTGTCAGTCACATTGTCGTGGTCTAATTGTTAGACCTTGTTTTCTTGAACCGAAACCCATGTTTTTATCAATCCTGAACCAGATCTATCTATCTAGTATCTACTAAACACCATCTAAATCTCTTCTATTGTTTTACATTACAAACATACACTATTGATTATATTAGAATATAAATTATATTACTAAATATAATTTTTAGTGCCTTCCAATAAATTTCATATTGCAAACATATAACAAGTCTATCAATACACACCAGGTTTTTGTGGATTAGAAAAGTCGTAAGTCATCACAGACACAGCTTCTACATAGGGGTAAATGTCATTGAACGCTTGGATGAAAAACTCATCGGTGGGGTAACCCCGGAATGGTGGATAGACTAGAATCAAACTGAGATCATCATCACTCATTTCCATACCTGAAAAACAAGACCAATTTATATTTTAAACATCTTAATAGAAAGGACATTCAAGACAAATGACTGTCCCACTGTATTACTGATAAGTAGATGTCTTTACTGGAAGACACACTTGCATGCCAAACTTAAAATGCTGATTGCAGAAGATTAAAAAGATTATAAGTTCCTAACATTGTAATAGAAATAATAATATATAATATTTTTTTAATAATCATTATTAATTATTTATGCTATTATAAATCTATAGGCTACTACTAGAACTTTCTGACTGCAATAGATCCTCTTGGATCATAGTGGTCTTTGGGTAGCTATTATTGCCCTTTTCCTCTCCATCCAAACCAGAACTTTAGACTATTAAAGTTGATTGAACTCACCAAACTGCTGAATAAATTTTACAGAACGATCAGCAAACTTCCCAATATGAGACAGCATTTCTAACACTATGCCATCAAATTTCCACTGCTTACAGATCTTCTTTACCTCTTCAATTAAAGCCTTCTGTTCTGAATGTGATGTTGGCTCCGTAAAGAACATTTTGAGGTCTGTTATCTGCCAGCTTTCAAACAGCATTCTTGGAAGAACTAAAAACAAACATTAAGGAGTAACTCAGGCTTCATCTGTATAAAAATTACAAAACTTCAAATACAATATTCTTACTTTTTACATTGTTATTTTCGCCTTTCTGTCTGACGCTCTTCATCCATGCATGGTCAACATCATGCAAGCCTGACGTGATGTAAATATTGGGGGACTGCCTTTTAATTTGCAGCCATACTGGGGAGATATAGTTGAACTTTGGAGCCCAAGTTTTGGCAACATCATAGCCCTTGCTATTCCACTGAAAATTGAAAAACAATGAATATGTTGTTAAACAAATCAAAACAACTTCGGAAATAAGAATGTAAGGTATGCGACAATGACGTGGCCCGACTGAAACAATAGCTCATAATGTACACTTGGGTTTTTAACTATAAAAGAACCGGGACAATAATAAGTAATAAATTATAGAAGACTATCAACGAGAAAATAATACGTACGTAGATACTGATTAGACAACAGTAACCTTACCGGCGTCACATATCCAAGTACTGAGTTCTTAAAGTTCCTGTAAGACACGTCCTGATAATACGTAGCATGATACTTCAGAATATCTTTAACCAAAGGAGTCTCTACCACTAGCTTCCTTTCCAAAACACTATTTTTCCTCGGCCCTTCCTGTGGTTTCACTCCTTTCTGACCCTTCTTTTCGGAGGGCGGCGACAATGTGGCCAAACAAACGTTTAATAGAAATATTATTTGTAACAACGTTTTCACACATTTCATCTTATAAATTAAGCTGTCGAATGCTTGAAAACTGCACGGGAACTAGGAAATTTTAAGGAAACGTGAAAAAATTTCAGGCCGGCTGTCCGTCAAATCAAACCAGCCACAAACAATCAATTGCTGTTCGGATACAATCATCCAAAGAGAAAAGGCTGGTATTTCACGCACACGGTAGCACACGGTAGTCAAAGACAGAAAGACGAAAGGGTCGCAGCGCAGCGCAGTTTTGAGTTATGCGCAAGAGTGAGCGCGGTGTATTTGTTTGTATTGTAATACAAATAAACGGTAGCTTTAATTTAATGGAATGTAACTAACCAACCATAGCCCCATATGTATCCGATTATACTGATGATTGATTGATACACGGTGCTTTCCGAAACCCACTAAAAGTGATTTTATCGAGTTCAATAATTTCAGTATACCTATTAATTTCGTAAGGTTAATTAATTTAATATTTCAAATTATATATCTATAAAACGTCCCTTGATGGTACCTATGTACGATACTATGATTATGTATGTACTAAAGTAATTTCTCATGCGTTTCGGAATATAAAGAACGGGAAACAGAAGGGCGGGAGGTTCAAAATTATTTTGTTCCCAGGGACATAAGAAAATTAAAAAAAAAACAGTGCTCCTGCCTCCTACTCGCCGCACAAAACCCAACGAACGCGAGTGCAGTGGACTTATCAATCTGCACTTATTTAACGTCGTCTTTTTCCTGGTCACCTCATTCTTATACTTATGGTACCTAACCTAGTGACCATTTCCCTCTCATTAATTTTCATCTCCTAATAGAAATTCTCCCTTGTACCTATTTCCGCAAACCCCGACTTAAATATACCTAATCTTAATGCTGATTGGACGAAATTTCAAAAACACGTGGACACTAAAATTTCATCTCTCCCAGAAATCATCACGCGTGGTGAGACGAATGCAACAGATGCTTTCGTCTCACCACCCGTGATGATTTCTGGTTTCGCATCATGTCTGATAGATGCTGCTGACCAGTTATTTCCTGTAAAGAAAACGTCCTCAACTAAAATTCCTTTTCCTCCACGGTGGTCTAATCAATGCTCAGAAGCTGTGCAGAGAAGGAAATTCGCTGAAAAATAATATGCTTAAAACATGTCCGATCAAAATTTTAACATTCTCACGGATATTATAAAATCAACACGCTCATTTTTTAAAGGAAAAAAAACAAGAGGGTTGGAAAGCCTTTTGTGCATCATTATCTCCCGAGCTTCCGACACATGCCCCTTTAGGTCAGCTTTCAGTGATTTATCTAGGTACTTCTCGTACAGTCACAGAATACCAAATAGTAGTCTCTCCCTATCCCTATAGGCCTACTATGTAAGTAGCGACAGGCTCGAGAAGCTGTCAAACGCGACATAGTGACATTAGAGCCATAGTAGTTCTGTCAATATGTCGCGTTTGACAGTTTCTCGAGCCTGTCGCTACTTACATAGTAGGCCTACTGAAGCTGCATTAGGCAACATAATTCAAATAAATTGCAACCCTAGCTCCGTTAAAATAAAGTGCAATTCAGATCGCACGGCGCCAGGCGAAAAGACGAAGTTGCTGCATCTCTTTCTCTCGCCTATTTCGCCACTCTACTAACACCTTTAGGGCTGTCGTCTTTGAGAAAATAAAACATCAGCCCCTCTAACATGCCCGGCCCGGTCCATGCGTGAGACCATAATTTTGTCGTGCGTATATTCTCTTATCCTATTGGAGGATATTTCAATATGGCGGGTTTTTTGAGAGTTGAATGTGCGACAAACTTTTGTCATAGCTCTGCATGTTACGGGGGCTGATCAGCAATATAGCATAAAAAAACCTATAAGGTATGAAGTCTAGCCTAGCCCTACTAATGCTTTACAAGTTGAGTGTTGTGAACCTCCTCTTCAGTTAAGACGCCAATTCTTAAGTGATCGATTTTTATTTAAGTCTATCTATACAATTTTCTAATCACTCTCTTTTAAAAAAAAAACCTTACATGAATATATCATCCAGAGAGGCGGGAGCCGCTTCGCGAAGCGGCTCCCACCTCTCTGATATCAACACATCTTCCTATTGGCGTCATAAAACGGTACCTTGTATTGTCAAAAGTTATCATATTATAGAGTTAGTACGTTGTGATTGATTACATTCACTCCGAGTCAGTATCAATCAAAGAGAAAAATAACTTTAGTATGTTGAATAACGCAGCCGCAGCCGAGAGCGGACAGCTAGTTGTAAATAAAATGGTTTCCCTTTCTTTTCCTACGCATACGCCTTACCTCCACAATTCTGCAAAAGAAAGTTGGCTGGCTTGCTTGTGCCCCTCCGTGGTACGACGACGAGTTGACGACTACAATTCAGTGTTTGCGTAGAACTAGCGCCCACAACATGGGTCGCCTGCGAATCGCGGTCACCATCACCATTGTGCTAGTTGTATTATTATTAGGTAAACAGTGGTCACCTTTTATACCTTTTATCTTACTGTTAAAGTGCAAAAAGTCGACTTTCCTTCAAATAACCTTTAATGAAAATAATACCAGAATTCAAATAATACTTACTAGCCAAGCAAAGAAAACTACCTACCCTTATCGGTTCCAAATGTGCTTTATCAGTAGACTATTTCAAAAATTAAAAAAAGTTGTTCAAGTATAATTATGGAAGTGATGGATGATGCGGAAATAATTGGTTGCAGGTGTAGGGCAAGGAAAACGTGTGAAACGGAGCATACCTAATGTGAAATGTCACGAAAATGGAAGGTTTTACAGGTTTGTGAACATTTTGATATCAGAATAGGATTAAACGGTCTAGAGAAAAAAAACTATTTTTTAATTGACCTATGCTTGAGTCATGCTTGAGTCGAAAAAGTACGACGGACCAAGCTTCACCGGACTTGCGCGGGAGCGGAAGACTCTACCCCAAAAAAAAGTCATACCAACGCGTCTAGGGGCGGCTCGAGGGAGCCTCGGACCACGGCCCAGCGCGTTGATATTGAAAAACATCGTGAAGGACAAAAAAAAACATTACTGTTGAGCGTCGTCTTCAGTGGCCTAGTTGGTGGATACATAGAGCCATGCCCTACCATGCGGGAGGCACGGATTCATACTCGGCCGGCATCAATATGTTTTCAAATCATACATAAGTACTGTACGAACCGGCCCTAATGGTGGAGGACAAGGAAAACAACATGTGCTTTTAAATTGAAGACTATATATTAGAGACTTAATAACGAAACATTACAAATGCTCAAATGCTTTAGAAAATTATAAGAATGGCGTCCGGCTCGTAGCACGGGCTACGGCCATCTCTCAAACATCAACCAAATTCAAACTGATTATTACTTTACATCTTTTTATAGCCTCAAACGAAAAAGAGGCTGCCAGCATGAAACGGCGTGCATGAAGGACACATGCACACCACATCCCGCCCGGTACAGCTTTAAAAAAATATATTCGCAATACCATTGCAGAAATATATTTTTTTACGATATTTCGTTACAAATGTCCGTCCTAAGCTAAGCTACCTGCCTAAGGATGGACAAAACATCACAAAGTCACAGACATGTCAAAAACTGACTGCTGCTACCAGCTAGTTGGTGTTTTATTGTTATCCAACCAAGTTGATCAAAAACCATCAAAAAAGAATCAACACAGCTAAGCATGTCTGTCTACAGTTAATCCAAATAGACATTCAATAAAATTTTGAAAAAGTTTACTAAACCTATCTGTGTCGGATACTATGAATAAAATAATATCAACTAGTTATTAATAATTCAATAGTCACCAAATAATCAATAAAGAAAAGTTAAAGAAATAAATTTGAAAAAGTTGGACGACCACTGATTTTCAATAACAAATCATAATATATATTTATAGCAAACGTTCACAACTATCTCGAATATCAAAACCTAGCTTTGGGCAAGACATGGGAATGGGAGCTATTTTCTTTCTTCAGCTCCAACCTATCCTCTGAAAAGATTAGTGGGAATTCACCTAGCTGCGGTACCGGTAACGAGAGTACTCAAAGTCATGAACCCAACCAAAGTTCCTCCACAGCACTATGTGCTTGATGTGGAGTGACAGTAAATATTCCGTCACGGAACACACCTAACTATGCGTTACCCAACTAACCCCAAAAAAAAACTACCCAAATTCTAGCTAAACGCGCACGTTTTTCCTTCTTCATACCGTGTGTGTGGTCATCTAGATTTAAGTCGTCCAGCTTTCTCGAAGGGTCATCACATCAGAAACGATCATCATAATAAATTCATCATCAGTTTTTTGATTTTTTTTTTGGTTAATCTGAAACATTTTAAAGCATTAACACAGGAAATCACTTGTACATCCTAACCAATCCTACAAGACAATAAGAAATATTAGAAACTAACCTATATTTACTACATTTTAGTTATTTTCTATCGATAATATTATGAAATTATTTCAAAAAATTAAATTTTCAGATATTTACAATTTCTTTGACGGAATTGCGTCAAAACTGTCATGAGTCATTTTGTTCATGACATGACACAAACAAAAATACTATTTGCCGAGCAACGAACCTATCACTATGACTACGTCAAATTACGAAAATAATAAGAAATTGAATTAAAAATAAGGGAAAATTTGCAAAATTATTTACACAATAATACACTTTCTACTCTAATCCTGCAAACTAGGTAGGCAAAAACGGCGACTCTTCCGTCGTCTCTCCACTTCGCACTCTTCTAAAACGCATCTTCAAATATCGCATCGGGAAAAACATCGACACGTTTGCCTTTCGTAGCAAATCACACGAAGCTCGCTAACTTCATCCAGGACACTTCGTCGAGAACACTTTATTAATAACATTAGCACTTATCTTTCTCAACGCATCCTTTAGGCATTATTATCACAAATGCATCTGCAACAACTGCAACAACGTGCGGCAAACATCTTCTGGGCACCAACGCTCCTCGTCATGGCTGCCATCATCTTCGTATTTCATCTTCATATTTCATCTTCGAATTTCAGGGGTATAGCGTTGCGTAGCGGTTATTTCTCTGGTATAACTTCTTCTTATAGGGCTCCTTGCCCACACACCAGGCCAAGCTCTAGTGTCCTCGGGATCCACGTCCAGCTACACTGTAAAACGCGCCTAAGGCGCCTCCACCATGTACGAACCGGCCCTAATGGTGGAGGACAAGGAAAACAACATGTGCTTTTAAATTGAAGACTATATATTAGAGACTTAATAACGAAACATTACAAATGCTCAAATGCTTTAGAAAATTATAAGAATGGCGTCCGGCTCGTAGCACGGGCTACGGCCATCTCTCAAACATCAACCAAATTCAAACTGATTATTACTTTACATCTTTTTATAGCCTCAAACGAAAAAGAGGCTGCCAGCATGAAACGGCGTGCATGAAGGACACATGCACACCACAGTACTATAGGGAGCAAAAAGGGTAGGCTCGAGCCCCTTGGTAGGGTCATATATGGGCTGTTAACGACATCGGTTTACGTGCAGGAAGCAGTACTTATTAAACTTATTTACACAATCGCTGAATAAGATGCAGGAGTTTATTTTGTAAACAGCGCCATGCTAGATAGGAATCGCAGTTGCGAAAACGGCCGGAGGGAAGTCAGTGGTAAGAGTAGCAGGAAGCCGCTGTATATGAGCAAGCAGAAGACCTGTCGTAGTGAAGATCCTTGGGGACAGTAAATAGTTCCAGTAAAGTTCTATTTTCTGCTATAGGTACTGCAGTCCAATCTTAGGTATCCTAGCTGGTTTCAAGTAAGTACTTTCAATTATACACGGAATTACGTATTTTGGAACTTGTTAATTTTCCCAATGTCTGTAAATCTGTTCAGATCTTCAACTAGCCTAAATATATTTATTTAGTATTTACTTGCGGTTACGTAGGTATAATAAGTAAATATAATACAAAAATGTAGACCTAACAAAACAACAAAAATATGATATTTTTTACCTAGATATAAAAGTAGGTACGGATCATGGATTATTTTACGCTAAAGCTTATAGGTGGTCGTGGTCTTTACATAACGTATTCCAAAAATTAACATGTTCCAATGACCTTTACTGCCCAATTTCTTATAATTACTTGCAATTATTAATATTTCAATCAATTAAAATAATAGAGAAACGGCACGTGACATCAATCACATACAAACATTGCGATGCATTGTAAAACTCGTAGTAAAAGTTTAGTTAGAGCTTTGATAATAAACTTTCCTTGTAAGTAGTAAGTACCTATTCGAAAGTAAGTACCTAGATCTAGTAAGTACCTAGATCTGAAAAAAGAAATTAAAAATGATAAGAAAAAATATACCTAAAACAAATATAAGTACCTATCTATAACCTACCCTGGTACCTTCTTAAATATATGCAAAGACCTATCTCGAAGTTGTAAAAGGTAGAGTTAAATTCAAAGAGTCGAAACCATTGGTCGATATAGGAGCATTCACGGAGGTAATGGTAATATCATACCAAATACCACAAACGAAAGTCTTTCCGCAATAATAGTGTGATTTATATGTGTTGCTAGTGAAGTGATGACGATCACTTATCATTTACTATCATATATACAATGGACACAAAGAGCCACCCAAAATAAACCAGTTACTATCGTAGCCCGCATCGAAGAATAGCAAAACTTACGGCAGATTGCTCGCAGAACCGACGGCCGCTGATAGGCATATCATCAATGGTTCAGCAAGGGGACCAACAAGAGGAAGAGGACAAAAGCAAGACAAGCATAGGACGAAGACCTCTTCTTTCGACTGAAATGATTAAACAATAACTTTGGTAGGTATACCTATTAAAACGGGCAGGTATTAGGTATAGAATAGAGCTAAACTACTTCAACCTTCTTATAGAACGTAGACTGACAAGCCTTACCTAACCGACCAACGGATAACGTGATGTCTCTAGAAACTAACACATTAGCGCTATATGTGAAACCGTATCAAGTCTGCTATTAGGTACCTACACGCTTCGTTGTGTAGGTACCTACCATAATTTATTTCCAGGTGCTGAAATTGTCACGAAATTATGAGTGCTGAAAACTAAATATTACGCAACACCAAACCGCTAAACTCATTGGTCATTTAAATTCCCCAGACATAAAAGAATAAGATATATCCGTACAACCGGTTACGTACCTACCTACCTACAATCCGTGGTTACGTACGATCCATAAATTAACTTACTAACTTTGTTATTGTTACCCAATTACTACAAATTGACAGAGGAAATCGGAACTTGAAGGAAACAGACGTTCACGTAACCCAATAACTTCCGTTGATCAAACGCACACGGCAGTGCACTGGCTATTCCGCGCTATTTTCCACTAGACTCGCGGCTTGCGGACGACGACCCCGCAAGACTTTCGCCGCAACCTTGACTTAGCTCAGCACTCACTGCTCGCAAGCCCGATAGCTACCGTCCGTGCCTACGACGCTCTTTGTATGTATTTCACACAATTTCCATTTCCTGCTGCTTGAGAAATCCACTTTCGCTGTTCATTGAGTCCGCGAACATGACATGACGTAATTATAGCAGGTTACGTGGCCAGCCTCGACAGTGACTTTGCTATTCCCAGGATCATTTTTACCACTCTGGTATCAACTAATGTCATACATTATATAATCTAGGTTAAATCATTAAAAAAGCGCAAATAATAAGTGTTACTAGAAACCTGGGGTACATATGGCTGCTGGGCCAAAAAGTTAGTTGAGAGGCGACTGGCGATCACGCTGGATCGCTAGATGCGGCAGTATCCGTGATAGATGATTGAAAATCCTTGAGTAAGTCCAAGGAGCGATACTATACCTAATAACATAAAGATAAGATAAAGATTTTATTTGAACATAGAAAACATGATACTTTATACATACCTAATATGATAGGTAAAATACACAAAATAAATAATTAAAGCATATCAAGTTTTAAGATAATATCCATTGTCCTAGGAATCCAGATCGGCCTGAGGACAAAATGTGGACTGTTGATGAGTGTGCGAAGTACTACCTCTGCTTGGAAGGCGATGTATTCGAGTTCCGATGTTCCCAAGGACTGCTCTTCGACGTCAACAGACAACTTTGTGACATGCACCAGAATGTGCACAACTGTGACCTGACTGCCGGTATGCGAGCCAATTACATACTATTACACTAAGCATTAACACGCTGTTGTTTACTTACCCACTTACATAAAACCACGAAACAAATAAAATTATTGACTGACTCTTCCTCATTTGTTTGCGGTCTGAAAGAATACCTTGCGCACACGCAAGTCGCTACTCATTCATTGGAACTTTAAATCTACGAGTAATATACATACATATTTTATGTTTACCTAGCCATAATATGTACCTATAATGTTTGTTAAAATGTGTAAATAGGTCAGTCGGTAACATATCCACCCCAATGCTGACAATTTTAACATTCGTTTAATTTAAGAAACTCACGTACCGAGCCCGTTGCTGGAGAAGGCGAAATGCGCCAACGAGACTCATTTGGGGTGTTCGGATGGAGCTTGTATCCCTGCCGAGTACTTCTGCGACGGCTCAATAGACTGCACGGATTCTTCTGATGAAGTAAGTCTGACTTACATAAGATTCTAATTTCCATTCCAGTCCTGCTGTTGAATTTTAGATGTTAGTATGAGTAACGCAAACGGCTGAACAAGTTGGTAAGATATTTCGCATGTAGATATTCTAGTACCCGGATTAACACATACTTTTAATTTTTCCAAATAATAAACCACAACACTTTGAATGCGGGGAAAAATACTGCCCCTTCGCCTTAGGTAATGGCGCGGTAACAGCAAGCCTTTTATAGCTGACACAGACAGACTACTTCCATTAATTACGCTCAATGTGTAATAGTTTATCCATCATCGCCATCATCAAGTAAGATGACTAAGAACTACCGCTCGTTTTGAAAGATTTAACGCTAAATATGTCTTACCCACTTTTACACGGACATAATGACCGTTACGTAACTCAACCGCAGCATAAACACACGACAGGTACGACGACAGATAACCGAAAATTGATTTTTAAACTTTTAATTCTTGTTTCGAAAATTCGACGCACGACCAATTTCGTAACAGCAGAAAAGCCACGCTGCATACTCGAACGGGAATAGGTAATGTCTGGGCCCATTAACTTTCACTGTCTGTTCTGCTCCAATCCATAATGCGCCATGATTGCAGGGTACATGAGTACTTACTTGCTTCCTTTATGATAAACTCTTGACCGGTCGGTCAGGGTTCTAAGAAGTCAACACTGTAGTAAGAGATAAATTCTCTGAGATGTTTTTAGAGATGTCCTTTATCTACTTTTTAAAGCTGAACAAAGGTTACAGACATTTTATCCCCGAAGAAATTATTTTTCAGGTTTGGTGTGACGTGAATTACGATCCCAATGCTGCATTTCCATGCGATCCCATTTTATGTACACTTCCCGATTGCTACTGTAGTAAAAATGGTACAAATATACCCGTCTCTCTAGTGCCCAGTCAGGTAAGTAATACACTATATCAAGTATATTGTCTCACATTATATTTCTATATTTTGATTTATGAAATATACTAAATACATATAAACTTTGGCAGACTCCACAAATGATAACCCTCACCTTCAACGGCCCGGTAAATCATGAAAACTGGGACATTTATACAAAACATCTTCTGACTCAAGACAGACACAATCCAAATGGTTGTCCCATTAAAGCGACGTTTTTCGTATCTCATGCCTATACAAACTACAGACACGTACAGAAACTATGGAATGATGGACACGAGATTGCGGTCAACTCCATCACGTAAGTTTGCCATTAAATTTAAGCAATTTAAGCATACGTCCAAATGTCAAAGATAACCATTGTGTTGTTTTGTTATAGAAATCGAGGGCCTCAGGAGTGGTGGTCGAAAAACGCTACAATAGAAGATTGGTTCGATGAAATGGTTGGACAAGCCAATATTATCAACAGATTTGCTGAAGTGCGCATGGAAGACTTCAGGTAAGCTAATCTATTAGCCTAATTATGTTAATCTTCACTTGTTGGTGGTGTATATCTGGTATCTACCGTCATGAGAGGTGGACGCGTATAGTTTTGCTCTGTGACTTTGTTGAAATTTAAAGTGTATAAAGTTGTCATCTTTTTTCAAAATTTATATCAGTGTAAAGCTTATTTTAAATCCTTGCGATTAATATATGTAGAATCCGAAAATAAGTGCCAATTAAGTGTGAAAAAGTGAAAAACAATATCAAATTTGACTAAATCAATAGCAGACGGAGCGCAGGTACCAGTCGGTGCCGGGCACTGCCGGGCACCGTCCGACCGAGAGAGGCCGCCTGTCCACTGTCACACGGACGTTCGGTTTATACTGAACCTTATTTTCGACACCATCTAATAAGCACCACTGGCCTAGTGGCTAGTGCATCTGACTGTTGTTCGTGGTGCTCGGGTTCGCGCCTGAGGTGAGGTTGTACTTTTTGTTTTGTGGATATTTTTTTTTTTTGTTTTTTGGATACTTGTTTTGTTTTGTGGAAAAATAGCAGAGAGGCTACGTGTGTTCAGTGAAATAAGTACTCTATAAATGTTGCGCTATTAATTAAACTGTAAATTCTGTGTGCATCGCAAGGCTGGCTGACGTTGAGATCATTTTATTATAACGCCTGTTCAAATTGTTTAGCAAGGAGGTTTCTTATTTTTATTTCCCAATTTTCCATCGCATATAAAGGAAATAAATCGCATAAGGCGCTGCATAATGTCTAAGATAATGAACTGCTCGGCCTGTAATAAACATGTCCTTATAGTGGAGAGATTGAAATGTAATTATTGTTGATATGGGTTTGCAATTCGAATATTCGAATATTCATTTTATTCGAATATCCGCCCCAATTTCAAATTCGAATAATTCATTTCATTTATCCGAATATTCGAATAGTATATAAAGTAATATAGGTACTAATGTTTTTTTAAATAATTTAATAGTAACAGTAGTGCCGTGACTCTCGCACGTTGTGTCATTATTGTACATTGCCACTGATATTAAAACTGACGGATCATGGCTCATTTTGCGAAAAAAAAGGCATCTATTTGCTAATATCTTCGCAGATTGGCTGCTGTAAGCAAGATACCTCATAATATTATTCTTCTTTGCGACTTTGCTACGCCAAAGGTTTGCATCAAGCAGAGAAATGTACTCAAAGTCCTTTGTGCCTTAGGCGTGAAGTGAACAATGCCAACGGTCCTCCCTGATGGGGCAGGTACCTAAGGGAAACTGTGCACCCAACTTGTATTTAGTATTGACACACTTGCATGGCCTCTTTCTGTCATCTGGAGTGGTTTCTGAGTCATGGAAGCCTGCTAATGCCTCCATAATTTCTAAAGTTATGAAACGAGTAGGTACTGAACAAAAAGCTCCTAGCATACCTGGAGATAAACAGTCTTCTTAGTGACCAGCAGTATGGTTTTTGCAAAGGTCAATTACTGGAAATTTCTACCTATGAAGCGCTGCCACCGAGAGACACAGCAAATCCATTGCTATGTCTATGGATATCTGCTGCAAATAAGCTTGGCTTCCATTTTAAGGTTCGGCGGTACTTCACACCGGAACAGTTGCTCCATTAGTACCAAGCGGTAGTTCGATCTGTATGGAGTACTGCTGTCATCCTGAGGTAGTTCTGCCAAGTATCAACTAAATGCATTAGACTAGGTGGATTTTACAGCCAAGATCGAGACGATCTCTTGCTCATTGGCGACGATCAGCACGTAAAATCCAAGCTTCAAACCTTAGAGCATCGACGCATAGTTGCCAGCCTTTGGGTATTTTACAAGTTCCCAGACCCTCTATAGTTTTATCTCCCATTTGGTTACCCGAGTACTACACCGCGCCGTCTAGGAGAAATCTATGGAATCTATCTATGGATATTTATCTATGATTATGATTTGAGTGGAGAGGGAAAGGGCCTAAATACCCAAAGACCACTATGACCCAAGGTGGATCTATTGTAGTTAGCCCTCGTAGGCTATTAGCCTCTTTTTGTTGGGATTTAGGGTTCGGGCTTCTTGGGGGACAAGCTTGTGCGCTCCCAGCACTCGACTCCTTTTGTTGACGAGAGCATCACATTCACAGAGGATGTGAATGGGAGTTTCCTCATCATCTGCACAGAATCTCCAGTAAGGGTTTTTTGACAAACCCATTCTGTTCATGTGCTTGTTGAGTTTACACCTATACGAATGCTCAACCGGTCGAGTTTTATTATCTCGGTTCTTGGGAGAAATATCTAAGATACTTTTTAAATTCGCCTAAATCTGCACAAAACGCATTAATAAATATGAAAACTAATCAAAATACTTGATTTTACATGAAAATAATTATAATAAAATCAAACAAAATCCCAGTCTAGTTACTCTTGTTCGTCTTGAATTAATATTTTTTTTTTTTTTTTTCAGTAAATGTTTAAAAAAATATTCGAATATCCGGATATTCGAATATTGAGCACTAGAAATATTCATTTTATTCGAATAGTGAAATCGAACGAATATTGCAAACCCTAAAAATATATCACCACGGCTGCGTAAATATCTCTAAAGAGCAATTTGCTGCCGGAGGTTGTAAACTGGACGCTACATGGCGATGCCCTGAATGTGTGGTGAACACTCGTCGCCCCCGCAATGATAATACGCCAGTCCGTCTGTCACAGCCCCCATTGCAGAATAGTTCTCCAGTACTAGAAGCCGCTGACCAAGGACCTACCGTCGTAGCTGTGACGTCCGATACGCCAAAAGATGTACATGCGGCTGTAAGCACAATTGTTATCGACGATATTGATCTAGCAAATGTCACTATTCGTAAACCTAAGGCGTCAAATTCGCAGCCTGGAAAAACGCAATGCCACTGCGAGCTTGCCTCTACTAAAGAAAATGCAGACAAATCTATGATGCAGTCTATTATTAGTAATACACCTACCGATGCAGAAGCACTGGACGGCCACAAAATCTTACGTGACATCCTGTGTGAGATCCAATCGTTCCGCAAAGACGTCCATCGCTTACTGGTTCAAAAGGATGAGCATATTAAATCATTAGAAGTGGACTTAAAATCTCTTCGAGATGAGATGCAAGAGTTACGAAGAGCCGCAACTACCGCAGGAGCAGCACATCATTATCATCCTCCTCCGCCACCAGCCGCCAAAGTTGGGGAGACCTCTACCTCTTTCTCTTCCTCTGCACCGCTGAAGAAAAAACAAAAAGATAATAGAATTGTGTCTGGCGGCGTAATGCAGGCAGAGCGGTCGACTTTATCGCAAACGGATATAACAAATCCAAGTCATTCGCGTGCAGCTGCGAAACCGCAGCAATCGTCTATTATGCAAAACGACGCAAATTCTACTGATTCAGTGGTGGTCCCCTCAGGGGGCTCAGGTGACCCAAATCATACTAAAAGCACTTATTCCTACTCTGAAGTGCTACGTGGAACGGCTTTACCTGGATCATTGCGGCTACGCAGTGCTGAAAAGAAAACGTTTCTTCATCTATACTATGTACAGACAGGCACCTCTGTCGATCAAGTGAAGGAGCATTTAAAATCAATTTGTGACAGTGAGGAATGTAGCGTTGAAGTACTTAACTCTCGTGGTGATTATGCTTCATTCAAACTGGGAATATCACCTGCTCTGGTTGACTGTGTCATGACACCTAGTAATTGGTCTGAAGGTATCTGTGTAAAACCATGGCGGCAGAACTTTCGTTCGCAGAACTTTCGCTCCAAACAAAGGGGCGCACAAGAAACTGTCCAAGAACAATAAGAGCATTACAGTCTACTATCAAAACGTTCGAGGGCTAAGGTCAAAAACTACAACATTCCGTAATAGTGTGATTCGTGGTGGATTCGACTTCGTGGCAATAACAGAGACCCTTTTGACAAGCTCAGTGTGCAATGGAGAGCTGTTTCCTCCCGGTTATACGGTGGCGCGCCGCGATCGCTCTGGCGATGCTGGCTGGGGTGGAGTCTTGCTCGCCGTGCGTGACATCTACTCTATGCGTATTATCGACGATATTGATGGCCTTACGCCTGATATGGAAGTTCTATTCACTATTATTAATTGTCATAAAGTAAAATTATTATGTTGTGTCGTTTATCTTCCGCCCAGTTATAGAAGTGATCAATATTTAAATGTTTTACAATGTATTGAGAATGCGATTTGTAAATTTTCTGATTTGGAAGTACTGATTGTCGGCGACTTTAATCCTAACTCTTGGTCATTGTCAGTCTCTACTCAGTTTAACTTCTTTTGTGAACTATGTGAACTAAGCCAATATAGTGGCATTGTTAACTATTATGGTAGTACGTTAGATCTGGTGCTGAGCGGCATGGGCTCTGATCGTGTGACAGTGATTGAGTGTGACGAGCCGTTTATTATAGAAGACAAGTACCATCCGGCAATAATAATAGAGTTCGTACTACTTACAGACAAACCATCGCGTCCGCCACTGAAGCTCTCCCATGAGACGAGTAGGGCAGCTGCTCACCCATCCTGGAACTTTAATAAGGCTGATCTTTGCGGCCTCTACGACGCGCTGGCCAGCATGGACTGGGCTGATCTCCTGGTTGTTGATAGCGTCGATGAAGCTGTTGGTGTTTTTTATAGGAAATTGTATGAGTGCTTTAATGCCTATGTACCGCCTATTAATAAGTCCCAATTTTCAGGCCGATACCGTTATCCAACATGGTACACTCCCGAAATTATTGCAAACATAAAGCAAAAATTTTATCACTTTAAGAAGTATAAATCACATGGTAGCGACTACAACCGCGAGCTCTATAGATATTATAGGTGGCATGTAAAGAACCTTCTCGCCGATGCGCATCAGCAGCATCTCAAATCTGTGCAGGAATCTATTATAATAGCTCCTGTTAGGTTCTGGCGCTACGTCAAAGACAGGCGTAAAAATAGGCATGGTTGTGGGCCATTTAGTTATGATGGCGTCGAGGTTGAAGGTCAGGCGGCAGCTGACGCGTTTGCCCGTTATTTTAGCTCAGTTTTCCATGATGTGGCTCCTAAGTTAGATGCAGAAAGCGCTGCGCGAAATGCGCAGAATTCATCTGGAGCGTTGTCTGTCACCCTGGATTCAATCGATGAAGCTGATATTATCACAGCAGTAAAGAGACTTAAGCAGCGCTCCTCTGTCGGACCTGACGGTGTTCCTTGTTTCCTGCTAAAGGACTGTATATCAGTTCTGAAGGAACCACTATTGTATATATTCAATAAGTGTCTTAAAAATTCCAAGTATCCGGCACTCTGGAAGATATCCAAGGTCACTCCTGTTCCTAAGGCTAAGTCAGGAAATGAAATCTGCTATTTTCGGCCCATTGCTGTGCCGCCATTGTTTGGTCAGGTCTTTGAGTCCGTGCTGGATCGTCGAGTCAGAAACCAAGTTGATATCTGGTTGCATGACAGCCAGCATGGCTTTCGCAAGGCTCGTTCCACTAATACTAACCATATTAATTTTGTCGACTACGTGTCTACCGAAATGGACTCAGGACGACAAGTGGACGCCGCCTATTTTGATTTTAAAAAGGCCTTTGACCTGGTGGACAATGATGTGTTGCTGAATAAATTGGCGGTATTCGGTTTTACTAATAAACTCCTTAAGTTTTTTTCAAGCTACTTAGAGAGTCGTTCACAGTTCGTAAATGTGGCTGGCCATGAGTCTAGTATCTATGAAACTAAGTCAGGTGTAAGCCAAGGCAGCACTCTTGGACCTACGCTGTTCTTGCTTATGGTAAATGACCTGCCGAAAGTTATCCGGAGTGCTAAGTGCTTTATGTTTGCAGATGATATTAAATTATGTTTGAGGGTAGGTGATGGGTCCGATGTACGCTCCTTGCAGAGCGATATCGATGCAGTTGCATGTTGGAGCGAGTTAAATCGATTGCCCCTTAACTCCACAAAATGTAAAATCATCACCTTTACACGTTCACGACAGCCATTGTTGGCGGATTACGAACTGTGTGGAGGGTGTTTGGCGAGGGTTAGTGAGATTCGTGATCTGGGCCTGTTGCTAAATGAAAGACTAGAATTCGGCTCACATATCATCTCCATTTGTCAAAAAGCCAACCGTATGCTCGGATTCATTATGAGGGTTGGTTCCCAGTTCACGGACATTAAAACATCCATGGTTCTTTACAACGCCTATGTCCGAAGCACACTTGAGTTTGGGGCTATCGTCTGGGACCCGTTTGAGCGCAAATACTCTCTCATGGTAGAAAGGATTCAGCGTAAGTTCGCACGTTGGCTCTACAAGCGGCTTTTTGGATATTACCCCTTTCTATATCCCTCTCTGTTCGTCTCAGGGATGGTGGGGCTAGAAACCATGGAGTTACGGCGGAAACTGCTTACAGTGACTCATTATTATCTTGTATTGCATAATAAGATCGACAATATGTCGGTAGTGGAGCTGATGGGCCTCGTGGTGCCGTCCGGCGGGACTCGCGGTCGCGATGGGTACGTAGCACCTCGTCGCCGTCATCGACTCTACGCGTCTCTTGACGCGCGTACGCTCCATGCCCGTAATGCTCCTACTGCACGAGCGCTTTCCCTTCTCAGTGACGTTGCTGCTCAGCACCATGATTTCGACATTAACGTTGACACTTTGCGTATAGTTCTCACCTATTTATGTAAATTTTGGACATGTAATCATTTATAATTTAAATTATTTTTAATTGTATTAATTTATCATCATAATTTACTATCGATTATTATTTCTATTTCATTGTTATTATGTAATATTGTGCTTTCTTGTGTTTTGGTCTCTGTACTGTTAGCAAGTAAGTTGACTGAATAAATAAATAAATAAATAAGTATGTACATACCTACATACTCGAAAATAATGGACTGGATTTTACGCTTTTACAGAGGTTTACGAGTGCCACATCTGTCTGTGGGTTGGAACCGACAATTCCTGATGATGCAAGAATTCGGTTTCGTGTACGACGCGACTATAGTGGCTCCACGCAATGACCTACCTTTCTGGCCTTACACCCTCGATTATAAAATGCCTCATAATTGTAGTGGTAAGTATAAATAATTAAAATGAGGGATATGACAAAAAATCATTTGAATATTTCATTCTGGTTAAATGTCAATCAACACGTTAACAGCATTTTATGAAAGAGAACCTCCAAATCAGACAAAAGATATATACAACATATTGTAAAGGAAAGATGCAAAATATGTGTTGTTTCATACACATCATGATAGCAATAATTAATTATTCGCATGTAAATAAGTAGAGCGTGCGAACGATTAAGTAAGATGTTATGATCTGTTTGAAGAACGATATCCAAATTCATGCGACCTTCTTCAAGTTGCTTTAAATTAGAACTTCCCCACTGTCTTGTGTTATGTCTGGGCTCATTTAGAACTGGTGTGATAGAAGAGATCGCAATCCGCGTGCAAGATGCACCATTGTTAATGATATAACGCGTGCTAAGAATGCGGACCTTACTGCCATTGAGACACAAACAGTGCTGCCACTTGTTGCTTTTTATCTCTGAGCTTTTAATAAAACTCGACACCACCTCATACCCGTCGAACATCCGAGAATTGTTTTGTTTTCAGTCATGAATTCATACAACAATCTATTATGTATATTCTAATACTAAATTAAATACAATCATTGATATGAATGTGCCATGAGATCATTACACAAAGTCAGAAGAACAGTATCCAAAAAAAGATCGAACGGAAAACTTAAATAAGAGTCTAAAAAAATCTGCTTTTCAGGTAACAATCAGTACTGCCCGACTCGCAGCTACGCAGGGCTGTGGGAGATGGTGGTTAACCCACTGCTACACGGAGCCCACACCTGCGCAACCCTTGACTACTGCCCTTCCACTCTCAGTGGAGACGATGTCTACAACATACTGCTTACCAACTTCAAGCGACATTACCTGCACAACAGGGCGCCTTTCGGCATTCACCTCAACGGCACCTGGCTTAAGAACTACGATTATTTAGTGGCGTTAAAGGTAAGAGTAACTGATGAATTTAAGGATGAAAATATTTCGATTTATAAATCGTAGCATCCTACTAAGTATAAGAAAAATGTGATGTTTTCTTGTTCACGAAGTTTGTCTAGAAATTTTAAGCCACTCAACTGAGCGGATAAAACACAATCGCTGATGGAACAGGAGGGGTGCGACAGTGCGATCAGGGTGGCAGAATATTGGGCCAACAAAATGTAGTTGGATCTGACTTGCCATCGACACAAGAAGAAGAAAATCGCTAAACTCGGAAAAAAAATAAAGCGCTGAATAGCATTACAATTTTATAGAGCTAATATTTTTTTTTTTCTATTACAGAGATTTATAGATGAAGTACTGCGGCTACCTGACGCGTACTTCGTGACTTACCGCGAGGTGATCGACTGGATCAAACGGCCGACGCCCGTGGTACAGCTGCAGAGGTTTCAGCCGTGGCAGTGTCGCCGACACTTCGAAGATTGCGAAATCGCCTGCACAAAACCTAGGACATGCAAACTACCGTCCAAAGTGCTAGAACACGACAAGTACATGATCACGTGTGCAGACTGCCCAAAGAGTTACCCGTGGATAAGAAACGAATTTGGTTTAGACTGATTTTTAAATTTAGTGTATAGACAACAAAGACGTTTAAAAGCATAAAGGCGATAGGCCTGCATTGCTCTTTGAAATATGTTAAAGTTACCAGATGTCATCATACTTAGGTGTGTAAATTCTCATAGCTTATTGTTAAGTTAAAATGCAACCTTTACTGTTAATTTATTATAATGAGTGTGTTTGATTTTAATTCTAAAATTCTGTGTGCAATAATTTATTAAGTATAAAAATAAAATGTATGAAATTGATTTAAGTTCTATCTTTATCCCATAGTCATAGACATTAAAGTATACTCCTAGTATTCATTTTAAATTTTAATTAAAATAGACCAGTTTTTCTATAAATAGCAAAGAATGGCTTATCCACATCACTTCTTTTTCAACATAGCTTTGTACTTGTACCTTTCTGATATTACTAAAGATAGTGGGTATACATATAGTTCTGTTAATAATGTATGTAAAGAGAACTTCTGGTGATATTGCAACTACACCCATATAATAATCAAATTTCTTTACTGTTTTTATTAAAATCAGTTCCCCTATAAATGGATTTGTTTTTGTATTTTAGCAATATCAGAAATCAGCATCTCTCACCAATTATTATTTATTCAAAGTTCTTAGAATTATCAATACCCAAACTAACTTTGATTCAATAAAAAAATAAATTGCTCCTTATTATTTACTTATGTGTACACTTATCTTACAAGAAAATCAAGCTTCAATAGTCCATCACTTATACCAAAATTACTTAAAAACTGAATTATCCTTCCTGTGTAATAAAAGGATTTGGTATGGCTTCCATACCATCCATGGGGCAAATTAAAACTACTGAGGTACCTCTGCACACCACCAGTCCTAGAGCTCTAGTGTCTTCTAGAAGTTTGTACGGGTCATCTGGGTCTGTGGACAAATAAAAATAGTAGCTAATTTTAGACATGTACTGTGTATGCACTAACTTTTTTAGGCCTTTGCTAGGTATGGTGTGATATATTGTAAAAAATGGTATGGACAATCAATGAGTAATTTTAAAAATAATAATGTACTTGTATTGTTTTTGAGATAAATCTTATCTAAATTGAGTTATATATTTTACAGACACTTTCATGAATTTATGTATTATATTATGCTGTTTTCATAAAGATAGGTTAAAATAAGCAAACTTCAATGACATAAAAAATATGGAACATCACATCCTTTCCATGACTTGTTTGCAAAAATAAATTTATATCTATAGGTACTATCTACTAAGAAACATTTGCTGAGGGGTACCCGGCAAAACCATTGTCCACAATATCTCTAGTACTTATCACTATACAAAACGTAACAAGGCCAAAAATCCCAAAAAATGTGCAATAATTGGCCCTGACTAAATTGACCTGAAAAGTAGGCCTACTTCAGGGTTTCCCAACCTTTTTTATATCAAGGCTCCCCGGATCACAAATAATATTTTCATGCCCCCCCAATAAATTTTTCAGTAAGTACCTACAATAAAAATCGTATTATTTTAACAGCATTTATTTTTATGTAATTTGTACAAAAAGAATCAAAAAATGATAAATTAAAACGTTTTTATCAACCAATTTATAAGAGTACTAGGGAGTATAATACTCGTATACTGACAATACTGTAAGATACTTGAGCTTGCATTCTCTCTCTGTATAAGTTGGTCGATCGGTTCAGTTTTTGCCAGAGCTATCATTAATGTGATATTCTACCTGCAGTGTTTCCTTTATTAGCGGCGCGCATTGAAATATATTTTCTATTGAAAACACAAACGTCTCAAGCCCCCCTTGACATCCCTCTACGCCCCACCAAGGGGGCGCGCCCCCCTGGTTGGGAAGCCCTGGCCTACTTGCTATAATGCATAGAGTTAGCAAATAACCTAATAATTAGGTGTAACATGAATGCTCCTAAATTTTCAACTCACCTCGCAAGTATTCTGTAGTGTTGTCCAATACAAGGTTCAGCAGAGGATCATAACCTTTAAGGATGCCTGCCGCCTCTCTGCCGCCAGCAAACTTAACCCTGATGCTCTTTTCCAAATATTTACTTAAGTCAAGAATAGACTCCTTCCTCCGCTTCTCTTTACTATCTCCCGCTCCTTGCCCTCCCTAAAAACATAAGGGTTTTGCAAATTCGTAAGTTATATACGAAAGTTTATTAGATTTGTTTGTAAGACTGTTAGTAATAAATATTATACCTTTCCTTTATCTCCTCCTTCTTTACTAGCCATTTGCACTCACTATTATACACAAAATTAATCAAAATAAGCAAGGAATATTTTGTTTTTACAAATAAACTCTGCGGCTTCACGGCTTCAGCTTCCTTCCACACAATTTATTTATTTAATTTGAGGTTATGTTTTTTTTCTGATTGGTAATACCAGGATTACCAGGTCAGGTTTTTACTTTACCCCAAGATTGGTCACAATTTACCCTAGAATCTACATAATTATGAAAAAATACCTTCTTATTTTTTTATGCTTTTCCTTCTTTCTTTACAGTATGATTTTCTGTACATTTTTTTTTTTCACTTTTTCCCATTTTTAGTTAGCCTCGGTCACACAAGAATTGGCACTCGCACGCACGCACGCAGCTCGCAGCAAGAACTCGTTCAGTGTGTGTGACAGGGCTATTCGCTGCGAATTCCTTACTGATTGTGTCCATTTTTATTCGCAGCGAATGCAATCGCAGCGACTAAAATCGCTGCGCTGTGTGTGACAGACACCGACCGACGTTGTACTGTTGTTACTGCGAATTCTACACTACACGAACAGTAGGGCTTAGACAATTAGGTACCTTACAAAATAACCTAGTAAAATAAAATTAAACACTTAAACCCTAGCAGGCCCGGCGCACTCCGTACCAGGGCTCCAGAATAATATACCTACACCGCCGGGCGGGGCACCCGGCTGCCCAGCTGGGTGCTAGTTTAGTACAAGCACACGCAAAACGACAACGTCGGCAACGAGTGATGTATAGCCAAGGTCACGACCGACGCTTTCAAAGTAATTTGAACTTTAGTGGCGTAGTAGCTAGATTTGCTATGAGATAGTGCGCCTTCTGCATTACCTAGTACTATTTTTTACTTAGTGACCCTAGGAAAGTTTACCTAAAAAATTTACCCCGCTCGCTATTTTTTCCTAAAATTAGGTACTTACCCTAAGTTGGGATCACTAAGTAGCAGTGACAGTTTTTGTTTTTTTCAGTAAGGCAAAGGAGCTGAGCCATGTGGAACGGACGGAACAACGGAACGGCACCTATTTCACTGGCGACGCAGACAAAAGACGAAAGGGACGCAGTTATGCGCAAGAGTGAGCGCGGTGTATTTGTATCTCATTCTAACGCATAACTGCGTCCCTTTCGTCTTTTGTCGCTGTCGCCAGTGAGTAACCTGCCTATTTAAAAAAAAACTATATAATAAAAATATTTTACGAAACTTGTACGAAACGCCCCGTTGTTGAATTAAAAGATTAGAAAAACCAAGTTTTCTCCGTAAAATTCTCTCAGCATAAAGTGCAATTATTTGTAAGAAATCCCTTAAATCAAACTAGTGTTCATCGTCTATCTTTCTTCTACCCCTTTTTGTCGAGGAAGTTTGGGTTGCAAAATCAATCAAATGGTATATCAATGCGATCTTCTGTGAGCTATATCCTGTCTCACGCGCCTGGCGAGTCGGTGATGTCGCACCCTGACTACTCGCAGCAAGCCCAGCACCACGCCTGCCTGCTGGTGCTGGTCAAAGGTATCGGGGGCATGCTGAAGAACTTCAACAAGTTGTGGGAGAGGATCCAAAGGGTCAACTCTATCAAAGTGACTGGTTAGTTATCAAGCTTTTGCTTTGTTCTATATTTGTATAAATAGGTATGTTGTTTTTGTATTTACTTCTCTAACATTATGTGTAGCATTGCATAAGCATAGGTAAAAACATACTAAACTGATTGAATAGAAGTTCACAGTGTATAAATTGCTTCATCATCTCAGCCGAAAGACGTCCACTGCTGGACAAATAAATTGCTTATTTATTTGTATTTCGACGCTGGAAAGGAAAAATTATCCAAGCGACATCAGACTAACTTTACAGTAGAGCTGTTTAAAGTTTGAATTTTCAGAAAAAAAATCGTGTAAATTCTTGTAATGGTCCAAAATGCCTAGTTCTTAGAAATTTATTTGTTTATTTTTTAATCTACATTATAGTATATGTAACTATTAAAAATAATGTTGATGTCCTATGGTACCCCAGTGGTACAGAGGGCCTTCGTGAGAAGTCTCCACCCCTTCCTGTCCTGTGCCTCGCGCTCCGCATCTCCCCAGCACAACCCCGCTGCTCGCAGCTCGGCCTCGACGGTGCGTTGCCACGTGTGGGCTGGCCGGCCTGGCCGCCTGCTCCCGCGCGGCTTCCACGTGAACGCCACTCTGGCGGTGTTGTTCTCCTCTCTTCGCAGGGTGTGCCCAATCCACTTCCACTTGCGTTGAGCGATTTCTCGCTTGATAGGGACCTGGCAGCATCGCTTCAATAGATCCTCGTTGCTTATTGTGTTCGGCCAGAATATACGCAGGATGGACCTCAGGCATTTGTTGACGAACACTTGCAATTTGTGTGTCAACCCCTTCGTCTCTTTCCATGTTTCGCAGCCGAACAGCAAAACAGACTTCACTATTGAATTGAAGAGGGAGACCTTGAATAAAGCGAGGGAGACCCTTGAATAAAGAGAGGGAGACCTTGATCCGTTGCGAGAGCACGTTTGAGTCCCACACTGGCTTGAGCTGGGCAAAGGCGCCTTTCGCTTTCTTTATCCTCGCATCAACGTCTTCACCAGATCCACCGCTGGCAGTCACGGTACTGCCGAGGTACACGAACTTAGCGAGAGACTCCAGTGGTGTACCGCTAAGCATAACAGATTGGACGTTGCTAGTCTGCACCCGCATTTCGACGGTCTTTTTAGCATTGATTCGTAGGCCCTTATCTTGAGCTTCCTCTCGCAGTGCGTTCAGCTTCGTTTGGAGATCGGGTAATGTAGACGAAATCAACACTATATCGTCTGCGTAGTCCAGGTCCTCCAGGTGCGCGCCGTTATGCCATGGAATTCCTCTCGGTACCTCTGTGACCCCTCTCATGACGTCGTCAAGCAGGACGATGAAGAGCAGCGGTGATAAAAGGCAACCCTGTTTGACTCCGGTGGTCATTGGGATTGGTTCCCCCAAGACTTGGTCATGCACTACCCTGCATACGCTGCCGTTGTACAGAGACTGGATAATACCAATGTACTTGCTGGGTATTCCTCTTTGCCTGAGACTGGACCACAGTGCGCTCCACTGTACGGAGTCGAAGGCTTTCTCAGTCGAAGGGAGACCTTAAAAATAATGCTTAGTTTTAAAGTTAGTGTCGCTTAGTAAAATTTTCCTTAAACGTAGAGACGGGAAAAATTGACTAACCAACAAGCTTTGATTAAAAAAGGTACGATAAAAATGTAGTATATATCTTTTTTTAGAATTCATGTCAGAGTAAAAGTTGCCATACCAAAATAAAAAACATGTGGAAGTTGAGGCAAAACAACCTAAATATAAATTTAATAAAAAATTTTTTCTGTAATTTTGACATATGACATTTTTACAGAAATTTGGATTAATATTTTATTAAAAAATGTAAATAAAATGCACTTAATCTGTCTTGAGTTTTATAAATTTTAACAAAGTAACACTTAGGTACACATTCATTATTAGCATTAGTTAGGTATTATAAATCTACTAGTATATCACAATAATAATACTATGTGTTTTAAGAACATTGAGATCACAAATTTAAGTATTTAGTCGTATTAATTATTATAATCAATAAGAAGTATTAAAAAAAAGAAAACTGGCAATTTTAACTAAGCGCCATGTAAGAAAAAAAACCAAATAAGTCAAAATTACTTAAGTGTTAAAAGAACAAATCTTTTCTAAGGAAAAAATTGACTATGCGCCTAACAGTATATTGCCAGATACTGGAAAAATTTACTAAGTGAAGTAATTACCGTACGAACAGAAATGTCAAACTTGACCAAAGGCAAATTTAGCATTTCACAATAACGACAACCACCAAATTTTCAAAAATGGTCGAAAATTTTGTCGGTTAGTAAGGAAAAAAAAGTGAAATATCGCGAACTCCAAAATGTCGAAGCGACATCAAAAGTCGTCGTAGAAGGACGTGAGTAAGACCAAACGACGCAGAAAAATCAGGCGATTCCAACAATGTATATAACTCAGTTTGGCCAAAAATGGCGCTTGGATAATTTTTCCTTTCCAGCGTCGATTTTATTTTTTTCTGTAGATTCATCAGGCCAAGTGAGAGACATCTTTGTCAGATATGTAAGAGATTATCCTGTTGAGAATAATGATTGGGGGGACTTCCAAACACACAGGTAAATTTAAAATAATATTTATCTTCTTTTTCTTACTATAATTAAACTGAAGAATTGGCATATCTGTAATATGTTTTAAAAAAAAACTGATAGTAGGTGATAAAGGGAGTGTAGCTGAACTACAAGTTCTGAAAAAACTGTCTGTCTGTGTGTACTTGCTAATCTCTGGAACTGCTGGATGGATTTTAATGAAACTTCACATAATGTAGCTTATAATAATAATAATAATAGCCTTTATTCCACTCATATAAAATTACAAAATTCAATTTAAATAAACATGCCATTATCAATGATAATAATTAATACTTGTATATAATAAAGAATTCAATTCAATTTCATAGTGGCGCCCCGTTGGGCAAAGGCCTCACTCTGCCGCTTAATGTAGCTTATACATCAGAATAATACATAGGCTACTTTTTACCACGGGAAAATACTTCTTTCCTATGGAAAAACCTGTAAACGCGGGCGGAGCCGCGGGGCGGAAATCTAGTTAAAGCAATTCCAAAGAATGTTTGAAAGAATAAATTATAATAGAATATTATTATTTTTTTACAACTACTAGAGCTGACAAATTGCTTATTTATTTAATTACATCAAATCTTAAGCGATGTGTTTTGAATTCAGTTTATACAGTTTATTTAGTAATCCATTGTTTAAATTTTTAGGAGACTTCTAGGTTTGATAACTCTCAGCAAATTTAGTAACCAAATTGAACTGAATGAGGTGTGCCGGGTACATGAGTCTCTTAAAGTGAAGTACTCAAATACTTTGTTTGACTCTCGAGCGTTCATGTTTGGTCCAATCAGCAAGAAACCTGAACAAGAGCCAGAGAGCTACAGCATCTTTGAAGAGGACAGGACATTAAAAGACGGCAGTGTTAGTGATAGGTGAGAATATGAATATTGTTATATTTTAAAATATGTAATTGTTAATCCTATATTGTGCGTTCATTTTTTTTAATTTGGTCTATGATTGTGTCGCTAATTTCGATAAAACTTCACCAGACTTGGGTATAGTCAATAAATGTACCAGTTGATTTGTTTTCTACGTTTAATACCTAAAATAGGTATCAATAGGTATCTAAGATATACATAGAAATGGATTTGGGTGAATTTAGAAATTCAATCACTTTTACTTTCAAAGCTTTCAGAGCAACATAATTTGTATTGCATTTGCGTTTTTCAGTCTTTGTCTCTGAACAATTTTTGTATAATTTCTATATTTCAGAACCTCAACTCCCAGTGAACAGTTAGAAAGCCTTTCTTCAGCGGAGAGTTTCCCTCACTCTTCTTCTTCTAGCCAAGAGGAGAACTTCACTACTCCTTCCAATTTCAAAACCCACGCGATGTTCTATGCGGAGAACGACCCAGTGCCTGACTTGGAACAACATGTGGCTGATTTAATTAACTCTCTGTTTTGGGTTGTCGAGTCCAAAAGACTGGAAAGGTCCAGAGAAAAACTGGAGAAAGTTACGCTTTTATTGGCACCATTTGAGAAGAAAGATTTTGTTGGTAAATATTGCACTTTGAATGAATAAGATCATGCTTTTCTCTCTAACCTAAGGCCGCCTGGAAGTTTCTGCTGTAGCAATAAGATTACTAATCTGTGACTATTATATTATTTTTAAGCTGCATGCATGGTCTAAAAAAACAAGGTCTAACACTCCGACCACGTGACTGACACAAGCCTACGTCATTTTGCGTGTTTATCCTTGTCGAATGCGTGTAATAGACAAGGATGAACAGCGCAAAATAACGTAGGCTTGTGTCAGTCACGTGGTCGGAGTGTTAGACCTTGTTTTCTTAGACCATGGCTGTATGTCGTCTTTGCGCGGTAATCATCGGACATTGGCCGGCAGCCGCGTACTATGAGCCGCGGGAGGCAACTCGGCAGCCTCCCTTGGCACAGAATACCAAATAGTAGTCCCTACAGAAGCTGCACTAGGCGACATAATTCATATAAATTGCAACCCTAGCTCCGTTATAATAAAGTGCAATTCAGATCGCATGGCGCTAGGCGAAAAGAAGTAGTTGCTGCATCTCTCTCTCTCTCTCGCGTATTGCGCCACTCTACTAACACGTTTAGGGAATGGGGAATTGGTCCGCAAAAGGCCCGAGACCGTTCAGCCGGGCGGTAGGTAGTTATAGCGCGCAAGTATACATGGAGTGACGGAAGCCTGCCCTTGGGCCCGGCTTCTGTGCGAGCAAGTGTTCGATGGTTTGCCGCGCGAAGTCGATACGCAACTTTATATCGCTTCCCTTTCTTTAATTTTTCTTTTACACAACTTTTTTCCATATTTAAAAGATAAACAGCATAATTCCATTTTTAAGTTAAATTCTTATCTTTGATATAAGTTTTGAATTTGACTATGCACAGAAATTAACTAGAATTAAGACTTTGTACCTATTTAACGCAAATAAAACATTTTATTCATTCAGCCTGAAATAATAAATGAAATTAACATTTGTATAATTTGTGTTTTATAATTTACTTCAGGTCTCGATATGGAGTCTCGCAACAATAAGAAGCGTTGTATGGGGCACGTTACTAAAAATTTGGCTGACCTCACTTTGCAAGCAGGACTCATATCGGAGAGTTTGACCCTATACAACTCTGCTGCAGAGATACTGAAGTCAGTTAATGATTGGTTGTGGTTAGCTGCTGCTAAAGAAGGTAATTTATTTTTAAATAATATTGTAACCCTCAGTGTTGTAACATAGTATAAAACAAAGTCGCTTTCTTTGTCCCTATGTCCCTATGTATGCTTAAATCTTTGAAACTACGCAACGGATTTTAATGCGGTTTTTTTAATAGATAGAGTGATTCAAGAGGAAGGTTTATATGTATAATACATGCGTAATATACTTAAGGATAACCCACAATAACCATTTTCCCGTGCGGAGCCGGTGCGGGTCGCTAGTTATATAATAATGTTACTAAGTTTCCTGTAATTATCCGACACAGAAAATTAAATATATACTGTTGTATATTTCTAATACTTCATACTTCTTCCTTTTTTACTTATGCAACATAATTATACGTACATCAGCTTGGTCTCGCACGATATTCACCCTTTCAAAAATAACCCAATTACTAATATAGTACCTACTTACTTAGTCACGCTATTTTGCGTGTTTGCATTTAGTATTGTACTATTCGTTGGTCGTATGTACAATGCAAATCGTGATGAATAATTAATTAAACACTTGAAGCATAATTTAAAACATATTTTTTCTGGTTTTTAAGATGTTATTTTCTTACAGGGCTTTGCGCAGCGTCGGCCATCATTCTATACCCAAGCCTACGCTGTTCGACTCCTTTACAACGCAACGCGAGCCTGCAAGAAAGTTCACCAAGCAAAACTAAACCCCTGACCTTATTCAACCCCAACAACACTGACCCCTTCAGAAAATTCAAAGTCACTTCATCACCTTTACGTTCATCAAAAACTTCCAGTCCAATCAACCCACCTACCGAACTGACACCATCCTCTTCAGAAAGCTTAGACACATCTTCTAGGCAGTCTGAAACTGACAATGCCGATTCGGAATCTTTGGCATCTTCAAGCGATATGGAGTATCAACCGCGGTCTTATATGGGACCGGACCTGCCTTCTATACCGAGACAACCTCCGTCGCAAATCAACACCCAGTTCTTGTTGAATGGTGATGAAATCGCAGAGAAATACCGTAAAGCGATAATACACTACAGCAACTACAAGAATGCTGGTATAATAGAGACTGAAGCGTGTTTCAAAGCGGCAAGGGTGGCAGTCGAGCAGAATAACAGCCTGCGTGCGGCTAGTTTCCTTCAGAATGTCATTTTTATAAACTTAACTTTGAGTGAACAGGAGAAAATACAAAGATTTGATACTTTAGCAGAACTTTATAAGGAAATCGGTAAGTAATCAGATTTTTTTACACACATTAAACGTAGTTTAAAAATTTTTTTGGTGGCCAAGTAACAGAGAAGGCTTTTGGGACATCTTTTAGTAACCGGCGAAATATAAAGAAATAATTGAGTAGCGTACCGATTGTAACGTAGGTTTACCCACGATTACCATAGCGATAAACAAGGAAGCACTAGGTAGCTTAATACGTATATTCCTTGGCTTACATTTCGCTTATTGTATGTAACGTTGACGGCAGGGTTCCTGCGGAAGACGGCGTTCTGCCAGCGGCTGGCGGCGACGCGGCAGGTGAGCCAGCACAACCCGAGCCCGGACTGGCAGCGCTGCTACTACCTCATGCTGCACAGCTTCCCCGGACACCGGCTCAGCCTCGACCCCAACGCGCTCATACAGCATCAAGTTGGTGAGCGACCTTGTATTGTACTGTGTATACGCGGCAGGTGAGCCAGCACAACCCGAGCCCGGACTGGCAGCGCTGCTACTACCTCATGCTGCACAGCTTCCCCGGACACCGGCTCAGCCTCGACCCCAACGCGCTCATACAGCATCAAGTTGGTGAGCGACCTTGTATTGTACTGTGTATACGCGGCAGGTGAGCCAGCACAACCCGAGCCCGGACTGGCAGCGCTGCTACTACCTCATGCTGCACAGCTTCCCCGGACACCGGCTCAGCCTCGACCCCAACGCGCTCATACAGCATCAAGTTGGTGAGCGACCTTGTATTGTACTGTGTATACGCGGCAGGTGAGCCAGCACAACCCGAGCCCGGACTGGCAGCGCTGCTACTACCTCATGCTGCACAGCTTCCCCGGACAACTTTTAAATTGGTTCACGAATGAACGCTACTATTTGATCTTCTGTCAGCCAAACTGTACACTTTCAGAACCAATTTTAAAAATTCCAATTACTTAGTTCGTACAAATTGCCAAACATGCGTGGAAAGTGAATATTAAACAGTTGAAAAGATGTAGCATTTGAATAAAACACAATTTAAATGTTTACTAAAACTGATGAAATGGTCTTCATTTCTATTATTACTTATTAGCAGCATTTAACCACATTATTAGGGAAAAAAGAGTGTATCTAAGTATGTATTCTTAAAGTATGTTGAAATGTGATAAACGTCAGTAACATTCTCACGTATAATTTACTAGCGACCCGCCCCGGCTCCGCACGGGAAAATGGTTATTGTGAGTTATCCTTAAGTATATCATGCATTTATTATACATATAAACCTTCCTCTTGAATCACTCTATCTATTAAAAAAAACCGCATCAAAATCCGTTGCGTAGTTTTAAAGATTTAAGCAGACATAGGGACATAGGGACAGAAAAAGCGACTCTGTTTTATACTATGTTATTGATTATTGATATCATACGTTTGTCAGGCTGGCCGGCCCTCCAGATCCAGCTGCTGCAAGAGCTGGTGGTGGCGGCGCGGCGCATGGGGCACCCGGCCCTCGCCACCAGGCACATGACGTTCCTGCTGCAGACCATGTGGCCGCGACTCAGCGCCCAGGAGCACCGCGACCTGGCTATACAACTACAAGTATGTATATACAGCCAGCCCTCGCCACCAGGCACATGACGTTCCTGCTGCAGACCATGTGGCCGCGACTCAGCGCCCAGGAGCACCGCGACCTGGCTATACAACTACAAGTATGTATATACAGCCAGCCCTCGCCACCAGGCACATGACGTTCCTGCTGCAGACCATGTGGCCGCGACTCAGCGCCCAGGAGCACCGCGACCTGGCTATACAACTACAAGTATGTATATACAGCCAGCCCTCGCCACCAGGCACATGACGTTCCTGCTGCAGACCATGTGGCCGCGACTCAGCGCCCAGGAGCACCGCGACCTGGCTATACAACTACAAGTATGTATATACAGCCAGCCCTCGCCACCAGGCACATGACGTTCCTGCTGCAGACCATGTGGCCGCGACTCAGCGCCCAGGAGCACCGCGACCTGGCTATACAACTACAAGTATGTATATACAGCCAGCCCTCGCCACCAGGCACATGACGTTCCTGCTGCAGACCATGTGGCCGCGACTCAGCGCCCAGGAGCACCGCGACCTGGCTATACAACTACAAGTATGTATATACAGCCAGCCCTCGCCACCAGGCACATGACGTTCCTGCTGCAGACCATGTGGCCGCGACTCAGCGCCCAGGAGCACCGCGACCTGGCTATACAACTACAAGTATGTATATACAGCCAGCCCTCGCCACCAGGCACATGACGTTCCTGCTGCAGACCATGTGGCCGCGACTCAGCGCCCAGGAGCACCGCGACCTGGCTATACAACTACAAGTATGTATATACAGCCAGCCCTCGCCACCAGGCACATGACGTTCCTGCTGCAGACCATGTGGCCGCGACTCAGCGCCCAGGAGCACCGCGACCTGGCTATACAACTACAAGTATGTATATACAGCCAGCCCTCGCCACCAGGCACATGACGTTCCTGCTGCAGACCATGTGGCCGCGACTCAGCGCCCAGGAGCACCGCGACCTGGCTATACAATACAACTACAAGTATGTATGCAGTGTTGTTTTTATTATCTATTTTACTTACGCTCCACGCTCGCCACAAGTATAAAAACTGTCAATTAACAGTGTTAACGTAATGCGAAAGTGGACAAGTGCCTTTAGTTTTATAGACGGATTAATATCCCTCTCTTCTTCGGATTCTTATTTTTTTTCCTATACCCATCTGACGCCTTTGTAATATTAGGGTGCGTCCACATCTGGCGAATGCGCAGCTCGCGAGCCGTTCGCGAACCGCCCGCGAGCTAAGCGCGTGCATTTCATCGCGTGATCTCTATGAGAGCATTCGCACCAAACATTGCAGTAACTGCACACGCGCAGCTCGCGAGCTGCGCATTCGCGGCGCGTTCGCTAGATGTGGACGCACCCTTAGCCTAACAACCAACCATAGACTATCTGATCCTTGGTATTTATTAGTTTTGACGTCAAAAAATCATTTCGTATATCTTACCTCGAATACAAACGTATGATTTTCGGAAAATTTATATTTTGCACTGTAATTTGTAAGATCTTTTTAGTAACTGAGATTCCCGTATTGTAGACTGGCTGAAAATCAGTGTCGTGAATATTCGAACTGGAATACTCACGGCAAATGCTGAGTCCAGCAACCTTTTTATCACACTGTACCATGGTCCAAGAAAACAAGGTCTAACCGTTAGACCACGTGACTGACACGAGCCTACGTCATTTTTCGCTGTTCATCCTTGTCTATTAACACGCATTCGACAAGGACGAACAGCGCAAGATGACGTAGATTTTTGTCAGTCACGTGGTCTAGTGGTTAGACCTTGTTTTCTTAGACCATGCACTGTACTGTATGCTTGCCTGTATTTTAGTCTATATGTTTCATGTGTTGCAATGTGTGGTAAATAAATCTTTTTCTTTGTTTCTTTCTTTTCTAGAGTCTATCGGCGCAATGCGAGGGCGGGCCGGTGCCGCTAGTACTGGAGACGGGGGAAGTAATCCCGCCGGCCAACCTGACGCACGTGCCGCGCTGCGCGGGGTTCAGCCCCCGGCCCCCGCCCCCCGCGCGCTGCCCGCACCCCGTCCGCAGCGCGCCGCACACCGGGCCCTTCATATTCACACCGATACACTTCGGCACCATCGACAGGAAGGCTAAGAAGGATGAGGGCAAGATGGGTAAGTGTAATGTCTTAACTGCCGGCTTACTACGTAACGCGTGGTTTTTTTTTTATTGACCTATGCTTGTGTCGAAAAAGTACGACGAATCAAGTTTCACCGGACTTGCCGAAGAGCGGATAGCTCTACCCCATAGTAGTCATGTACCAACGCGTCTAGGGGCGGTTTAAGGGAGCCTCGTACCTAGGCTTAGCGCGTTGATACGGAAAAACACTTACAAACAACAGGAAGGAGACGACGCTGAGTTTTGATTTTGCTAAATCTTAAAATCTACATATTCCCTTCAGCCGTCAAGAAAACCGTACTTACATTTTTTCTATGGATCATCAATACTTTGTAAATAATTATAAAAACCAGCAAGCGTGTTTCAAAGCTTTCAAAGCTTATTTATATGTATATCAGCTGTCTGACACCCATAATACATGCTCTGCCTAGTTTGGGGTCAGATGGCCGTGTGTGAGATGTCTCCCCATATTAAAAAAAAGTACATTCTATTCTATTATATTCATTTAAACTTTTTCTAAATACAAAGTATACACTCAATATTTTCAATGCTCTTTCTAGAATACCTCTGGGTGGAAGACGATATTTGCGAGGTGCAGATGAAACTGACGAACCCTTTGCCGTTCGAGCTGAAGGTATCGAACATGCGTCTGCTGACGTCGGGCGTGGTGTTCGAGTCCATCCCGGAGACCATCGTGCTGGCGCCCGACGCGCCCACCACCGTCAACCTGCACGGCACGCCCAAAGAAGTGGGAGAATTACAGGTATACACACCATCTTTTTATTGATCTACGTCAGGCCTCCGTCACTCCATGTACTTGCGCGCTATACCTACCTACCACCCGGCCGAGCGGTCTCGGGCCTTCTCGGACCAATTCCCCATTCCCTAAACGTGTTAATAGAGTGGCGCAATACGCGAGAGAGAGATGCAGCAACTACTTCTTTTCGTCTGGCTCCGTGCGATCTGAATTTCACTTTATTATAACGGAGCTAGGGTTGCAATTTATATGAATTAAGTCGCCTAGTGCAGCTTCTGTATGGACTACTATTTGGTATTCTGTGTCTACGTCGTGTTCGATCCAAGCTTCACCGGACTCGATCGATTACCTTATGGCTTATAATAATATTTAATTTCGGATTAAGGACATCCGTAGTGAGAGACAGACAGACAACAAACGACGAGAGCACAGAAGAAAATAACAGTACTAACCCGTACAGAAAGGACACTCACCCCCCGCGCCAAAACGAGTCCCCGCCCGATATAGCGCCCCACGCACCGCACCCCCCAGGCTCCGCCGGAGGTGTTCGGTAGTGTTTTACATAGCGCGTCAGTGTTTGACTTGTAGTTGATATTAAGTTGTTATTCAAAAAGAAGTAGGCTGTCAAAACGCGTTTGCTGTATGCAGTGTCCGACCAGTGACGATCGAACAGAACAGAACAACGAACAGTGTGTTGCACTGTGCAGTGAGGTACCTCATTTTTGGTGAGTGTGCAAGCCTATAGGAGAGCGGCAAGATCTTCCGCACGCTCCGCAGATGAAACCGCCTCAAACGGTGCTGCGTCTTTCTGGTAGCGTCTTTCAGCTGTGTGTTCTCAAACCATATACAATTCTTTTCATATATAAAAACCTGCCTTGCAAAAAAAACCGAACTTAACAATTGATTTACAGGCGTGCAATTATTAATATATTAGATTTTTTTTGTGTTGTAAAGCCTACCTAAAGACATTGAGCTTCCTCAATATAGCGAGCTTATTTCCTTTTCTGGTTAGACTTTAACCTTTTGTTATGTAACCTTTTTTATGCAGCGAAATATAACGTTGTTTCAGAGACTGCGTTCTTATGCAACTGGTATAATTACCTACTTCTTTTGTTTTGGTTGGCTTATTTATTTATTTTACTGAGTCTGAATATAAAACTTGCTAAAACTTTCTACGATATTACAAAAAAATATATATTCTTGCTTCCAGATCACGGGTTACTCCACTCACACTTTAGGTGTAAAGTCCAACTGCAGATTAAAAAACATGCCTTTGCCCAACAAATTTCCGGAATCATTTAAAATACAAGTGATTCCCAGCCTTCCTACTATCACGATAGAGACCACAGTGACGCCTTCGGGCTCGAACTTAGCTAGCAATGAGAATGTGGGTAGCACGACAAACATATCACTATACAACGGAGAGAGCACGGAATGTACTATGAAGATTACTAACACCAGCGCTGTGCCTATTGAATTTCTTGATATAGCTATTCAGGTAAGAGAAGAACATGTAATTTTTTTCAAAAACTGCTTTATTATTATGTCTCATCTAGAAAATGTCTTACCCGCTTACAAGTTAATATAGACTGTTGAGTTGATATAAGTTTTTATTTATTGTTACCGGATTTTTGGTTAAAACATTTTATAATCCATCTAATCACTTTTCAAGTAAAGCGACACAAACATCCGGTAGTTGTAATAATTTATAATATTATGCGATCTATTTATAATAATTTTTTGTTTACAGTCAAATATGGACAATCAGCTACAATCAAAAGTATTCCAGTGGTCCAACGATGACATACAAGCCTTACTGCCGATACCGCCCGGCGGGACGGGCTCTGTCATTTTAAAACTATACGGCGAAGCGGATTTCTTGGATCTAGGGGGTGTGGGGGAGACTTTATTCCCTAATAGTTTGAACTCTAACTATCCGTCTAGAGTTGGTTCCCCCGCGCCGCACGCCTCGCTGCCGACG